>CM025673.2:4338662-4350213 GCA_014621495.2 Entosphenus tridentatus
TGAGTGGGTGAGTGGATGGGTGGGTAGTGAGTGTTGTTGCCATGTGAGGTATGGTGAGTGTGTGAGTGAGTGAGTGGGTGGGTGGGTCGGTGAGTGGGTAAGCGTGAGTGAGTGCGTTGTGATGTGCAGTGTGATGATTGAGCACAGTATGTATGAAATGAAAGTCAGTTTAGCAGATCGAGTTCTCAATGTGGGTAGAGGAATCAATGAGTGAAAGTCATGGGAGCAGTCCGTTACCATGGAAGTAGAAATAACCGAGTGACTGACCACTTGTGAGCAAGTGACTGGAGTGAATCAGTGAGTGTTTGATTATATCAATCAGCCTGACTGCTTTACGTTGAATTGAATCACGGTTTCTTGCTGGCATCATGCATAGTAATCAAACGCAGTCCACTTTAATTGGTGCATATACAAAGACAAAGGTTCCCTGTTACAGCCCTTTAACAGACTCTTGAGGCAAGTGCTGTTAGCGAGCACATTTATGAAGGCCGGTACAGCACACGAGGGGGTAGATGGCCAGCACCACACCCGACCGCCGTTGTCTCCCTAGTGGCAATGTTTACACACCTAACCCGGTACTCCTTTGAGGCTGAGTCGACCTAGGGGAGGCCCAGGATCGGTTCAGATAATCGTCACTGATGTTGGCCGTGAGCGAGAATCGAACTCGGGTCACCGGGTTCGCAGCGCAGAGCGCTTACCGCTTCACGAATACTCCCCATATACACACGCGCACACACAAACGTGATAGCAATGCACGCATCGCTCAAATGAATTTTCTGCGATGAGAATACCTTGATTATTTCATTGAGAAAGACTCAACATTTGATCTTGAAGTTCCCCGCACCGCACATACCGCATGTTGTGCATGACCCCGGGGTCTGTCATTACCTGCGCAATTTTTTTGACGAGGTTAAAGAGATCGCAGCCAGAAGTTAATGTGTGGCTACGCGGGGGTCGTTTTTTTATGAGCCAAGGTGAAACGATCAAACACACGGTTATTTCAACCATATTTTATCAGCACTGCTACGCGGTCTGAAACAAACTAAAAAGGTTCATTAATAGAAATGAAGAAAATGTGAGCGGCGAATTTCGCCGCAAATAAATTGCGTCTACCGAGCACTTGATTTTTCGGTGCCGTTGCAAAGCCATGAAGGAATTCAACACATGTGTGTGATCCGTCATCATTTAGCCAATGGCAGCTGGAGAAACGCTGTCGTGGGCTGTGTATTTTGCTCATCGTGGAGTGCGTGATTTATTTTTTTCGCCGGGATGTGTTCTGGCTCCCTCTGAAGCCCCCTCCCCTCGTCCTTCTTACTCCCACTTATCTCATTTTATATTTATAAAGCACCTGAGCTCAAGGCGCTTAACATTTTTTATAAAGCGGCAACGAAAAAGAGTGATTTAGATGGCGGGGGGGGGGGGTGCAATGGCCAAGGAATGAGTGACTGCAACAGTGGACCATTTAGGGGTCACGGAAGGGCAGGGGAGGGATGGGAGGTATGGCAGAACCACATATATCCACGACTCGCTAGAAACTGAGGTCTTTGCGGATATTGCGAAGAGGTCAGATATGTGAACATCAATAAAAATGCAAGTTTCAACCACCGTGTAGAAATGGGTTCCTGGATTAAAAAATAAACTTTATTTTTTATTTTACCAGGTAAGGCCCACTAAGATGATATACAACTCTTTTTTCAGAAGCGATCTGGCCACAAATGATAACTCAACGGACGTGGTTTATTACGTGGAAATTTATTGAAGCCAAATACTCTAAACGCATGTTGCTACATGTGGAGGAGAAAACCGGAGGACACAGAGAAATAAAATAAGTAATATTAAAAAAAAACTTTTTTTTAAACACTCTTTTATGAAATGTACTAGTAATGGCAGAACTCCACGACTCCAGGAAGTGGCCCCGAAGCTTGCCATAACGTAAGGGGCCGTGGCCAATTACAGCCAATGTGAGTTTACCGTGGACAATTAGACCCAAGCCGAAAGATAGCATATTAAAAAGAATTTTTAAAAAATGTATTATAAAATATAGTATTGTAATCAGTATGACATAAGTATACCAAGTTTGCAGTCGATACCACATTGGGAAGTGGGTTAAAAATGAGTTACAAGATTTGAGGATACAACAACGACAACAACAACAGAGTGAGTTAACAAAAAGTGTGTAATAAAATACACACAACCACGGGGAGAACATGAACACTCCAATTTCCAGGCGTCAGGGTCAGGATCGAACCAACAAAACTCCTGTGTAAAATGCGAGGTAGTTAACATCTCAAACACAAACTGCTTTATAAACATCGTAAAATGCTTTACTGTGCTATGTACGTGAGATCGAGAACACAAGTGAGAAAGGTCGTATTCTGTGACCATCTATAAAGAAACACATTCCTACGGAGGGAGCTGGTAGGAACGTTGGGTTGCTCAGTCAATGGCCAGGGTCAACGGCGGCGTGGTGTATTCCGCAAATATGGCCGACTGTGAGGGCGGGCACAAGCCGGTATGAGTAGGTTAAACGTTGAGTTTTATAAGGGCACCACGGGGTGACCAGCCCCTCCCCACCCAGCCCTACCCTTCCCAGCCCCACCCCTCCCACCCTTCCCACCCAGCCCCTCCCCACCCTCCCCTCTCCACCCAGCCCCACCCCTCCCATTTTTGAATGCACGACGGACTGACGGACGGACACAATAATCCCCTGTGGGCTGGTGTAACCAGGAGGGTTCCTACCAGTATTACAGTTATAGCCTGCACGTATACTGCACTGGGTGTGATTGGCTGGGTTGCCCTTGAAAGGGAGACGTGTGGCTCGATGGGCTTTACCCGTTGGGAAATGAATTTCTTATGAATGTCTCCTGAATCGGCCAGGACAGATATGCGACGTTCCGACTGAATTCAAAGTGGCCACGTAAGGTATTCGGGGGTGGGGGGGGGCGGTTTCGGGCATGACGATGACAGTTTCCATCGAGTGCAATAAAGCACAGCGCATCTAGTTGTTCTTCGATTTACAAAAAATGCATTCTCTTTTTAATCAAAAAACCTTTTTGTCCTTTCACTAGGGCAAGCAGATGAGAGGATTGGTAGAGTGAGAGAGGTTCGTTAATTATCAACTCGTGCCACTCACCACCCTGTCTGTGCCACAATTGTGTTTGCTTTTTGAATTTTCGAGCCAGCTCGCCTTTCCACGCAGGCACCTGGAGAGCACAGAATTTAATATTTCTTGACTCATAACAACAAACAATTACACACGTTTAAGAAAGCACAATTTGAGAATAAATCAATGACATAAAATTCAGAAGTAGAATTTAAATCACATTTTTTTGTACTAAAACCTCATCAATGATTATTGTACTGTCTAGGATACGAATGCAACATCGAATCAGGTTACTGTTGACAACACCGGTAGAACCCATTGATCTCCGACAGAGGCAAAACTGTCGCAGTTTAAGCGCAGTGCTTGAGTTATATCTATCACGGTGTTGTGCAACGGGTAAACGTTCCATTCAAGGGTTTGATAGATATTTGGCTTAAACTAAAACCTATTTCATACACAGGCTAGAATACATTTTCCTTCATTAATATAACAAAGCATTATCGTCGTAGAATAAACAACCATCCCATATTCCTCTCCCCACGTGGGAAAAATATATTTTCTGCACAATCCATAAGCCGCGCAGTTTTCTTCAAGCTGAATAAATACTTATAGTGATTACTGCGTGAGATAATGCATTGTTCTTCAATGTGGCTGAAAAAAACTACCTAACTAACGATCAAATATACGTACGGTAATCATGTTTATGAAACATACGTTTGATCTGAATGATTTATCCACTCGTTTTATTTGTATATGGATTACACAACCACTCATGTCAGCCTGCCACCACATTTTTTTTCCTTTAAGGTGATGAGTTACTCTGGACATTTTATTTTAAAATTATTGTCTCAGCTGTAGAGGGCGGATGGGATAGAATTAACTCTTGAGGGAAGAGACATTGAGCACATTTCAAGAGATCGATGGGGGGGAAATGCTGCATATTTCCCCATCATATTTCTGGGGATATGTGATTCATGCTACTCAGCAGAGAGAAGGCTGCAATATTGAACCAAGGAATGTTTTCATCTTGGCTGTAATTCTTTTGCGTATATCTAAGGTGCAACGAGGTTTTTTTTTTCAGGCAGCCTTCGGTAAAATGAGAATAAATTCTGGCCTCATTTCCCCGGAGGCAGATATAGAAACTAAGGTTAACTCCCATTCATGTTATGCTTTTTAACCTTTGCCAGTCATTGTATAGCAAGATTATGGCAAAGCATTGAGTTCTTGATTCTGTGGCCGTCTGCATCCAGCAACATATTTAAAGTACAGACGTGTAAATATAAATATGATGGATTTGAAGTTTTCGTGACTGCAAGGATCCATACTCTTTGGTTCTTTCTTCTTTCGGTAAAGTCACGTAGGTGAAAATAAAATTAAAATAAAAAATAGCTAAATCACGACGTTTCAGAGGCGCAATACAAGCTTCCGTCATCAGGTGGAACAACCCCAGCAATTTTTTTTATTTTTCTGCCCACTACAGTAAAAAAAAGGATTTAGATTTAATTTTCACCTACGTGACTTTACCGAAAGAACCAAAGAGTATAAATATGATGGCCTCAGTATGGAGCTATAGGGGGCTAGCGATGGAGACAGACACATACCAGAATGTTTCAAAACCACTGATGCTCAGGGACAGAAATGAGAATAAATGGAATTGGGCAAAAATGCAAATCGGAGACATCATATTGACTCTTCATAAGAGTAAGCGGGCATGGGAAATAGAGACCTCATTAGACGGGATGACGGCTGATGGACAAGACTGGTGACAGAATGGCAGCCAAAAGGAGGGAATGCACCTCAGATGATGACCACCACGGAGACGAAGCAATGAGGATGACCTCGTGCATAGGGGATGGATTGTGCCAGCACACGATCTTGGAGGGATTGTGACGGCGTGGGGAGGCCCTCATCCGGCAGTGGATAACCCATGGCTGATGAGACTGATGCCGAAACTTCACGTTTAGCCTAGGTCTCTGAAGTTGCACCACATTTTAAGCGATGAGAGGCGTGACGTGAACATTATCGTTTGCTTTCTGGCTTGTGTTCTTCCTCTTTGTGCGTAGGTAACCATGTAGGTGGGGGCGTGTTTGGCATCGCGGATGACTTGACTCACGACACGGGGCCCTAGGTTGCCACGGCCACTGAAGAGGAGGACTCATCGAAAGGGTTACGATCAAGGGCGATCCCCCACTGCATCTTCTCAACTGACTGTGGGATTTATAAACAATTGTTTTTGTCCCTGCTACGGTGAATAAGTGACCACTCGGGTCTGAAATGATGCACCGTTTTAAAGTCTATGCAAGTGTAACATAAAATAAAACTGCGGGCTGTCATTACGCTTTGTGATCTGCCTGAATTGTGAATTATTCTCCTTGATGAAATACGGTCTTTACAAGCAAGGCCAATTGGTTAATGATAAAATATATATATACAGTAGAGCGTATTACAGGTCCGTGATGGATTATCTTGTTTTAAAAAAACATCATTTGTATGGCTGAATATAAAGTACAATTTCATTCATTTAGCCTGTGAGCATTTTTAATTTTTAATAAAGTATAAGCATTCGACTGCGTTTTTCTATTCACGTATCGTCATCCTTTGTGTCAGCTCTATGTTAACATGACGACGATTGCTAAACTGCCTCCATTTTAATCTCTAAATCACTCGCTTTCAGGGGGTCGAATGTGAAAGTCCTACATTTTTCTTGCGATAAACTTTTAGACAGAGTCTTGTGCCTAGCTCACGCTACTTTATCAACTTAAAAAAAATGAAAAGGATCCTCTATTTATTTTTATACATATGTATAGCATATTGCCAAGATTAATTGCTACACTATTTTCACTTACGAGTAAAGAAGACCATATGCTATATTTTGGCAAATGAAATTACCATATTTATTGGAGCATCCCGGCAAAGTGCGTACATGGTATGTTCTGGTGTATAGGCCTCGCGACGTACACCAATGTCCTCATGAACCTCTGAAATTGGAAGCACAGCAAAAGACTGATTTTTTTATGTATGCATTTTTTCACTTTCTGTAAATGTTGTCAAGTGCGCCTTTGACTCCTTTATCAATGGTCGTGAAGTTCGACTTTACGGTCATTGATCTGGTGAGGCTGGACACAGTTTATGTCTTCATAACGGTTCAGAATGTTGGAAACGTAAAATTGTAACAGTTTATATCTTACAGGTATCTTAAAAGCAGTTGCTGTTATGTAAAATGGTATCCATAGCGGCCTCTAGTGTCTTGCTTGCAGTATGGCGTTATGTATGCGTTAACCATGCCAAAATTTGATCATGAAGCGTCCGTTTGGATATATTTTATGGTAATAAAAGATCTGAAACGTGTGTGTGTGTGCACAGCATTGATTGAATAATTGGTGATGTTTAAAGACCAGCACAGGATATATATTATTTCATCTTGTCTATAATAGATGTTTTTTTGGGGTTAGATCGTGTAATTAGAAATGTGTCGTTAAACCCGCCACCATCACCCAATAAGCCAATCAGTAAGGTTTGCCGCAACATTTACAATTTGAGTTAATAACTTAATAACTGGCTGCGTCGGGTGGTGACAGGTTTAACGACACATTTAAACGATCTAACCCACAAAAAAACTCGTGGATAATATTTGCCGCGAAAGCCCACGCGTTAAACATTTCATCTTCCACTACATTTGTGGTGTGCACAATTCACAAACATTTTCAAATCAGCTATTTCACACCTACCTTCAATGCTGAACCTGTTGTTTTCAGTGAATCAAATATTTAGGTGATGATTTTCTTTGTTATTTTTTTGTGATTTCGAATGTGTCCCTTGAGCAATGTCTGAGGTTTAAATGTCAACACCCATTTGGTGTCTCGAGACCTCTGGAAGATAGCAAGCGCTTTATAAATAATTAAATATATTCTAAAATCGTAAATAGGCGTGCATCGATTCACCCCCGCCCGCCCCCCCCCCCCCCCCTGGAAATTCAATTTATTTCGGTTCACGGTGGCAATTCGATGTTTCTCCCTTTGTATCCCCTGTACACTGTACAGGTGCCAGTGGCTGCAGGATTCGCATGAATCCATTACATGCAACTTACACGAATCGAAGATAATAGATTATTACGTGCACAATATAATTGTATTGTGGGTTTGAGGATCAATTTTAATCTAAGAATCAATGTGTCTTTAGATGTCTGATTGTTACACCTCTTTCAATAAAGTAAGACTTTTTCCACTCACAAATCCATTGATTTGTGCATAAATCATACATGCAGGAATCGGTAATTGAATATACAAATTATTCGTAAAAGGTAGATTTGTCTCGCTTTCTATCAGCTTTATCGTCACACTTCCAAAAAGTACCAACAAAAATAAGTTATAAAAATAAGTTATCAAAACTTTGAATACATATTTGGGTTCAGCATTCTTGAAACTCTCCAGATGCAAACATTTGTAGACCTGTGTTCAAAGGCAAATTGACAATTATTTCATTAAAAACATTTCCGGCGGGATTTGGGATTATAAAATTTGATGCCATTAAATAAGTCGGCACCTTTCCCACCATTAAACAATCGGTGCTTCTCGCAGCTTTACCAAACCATTTGCTGTACTGCCATCTTCTGGCCATTTCTCGGCCCTACAGTTTTGGGTCTTTCCCAAAGCTGGAGCACTGATCCACAATCCAAATCACTGATTTACAGGCGTGCGTCACAACACCCGAAAAGTAACAATGCTGTTAAAGAAAACAGATCTTAAATGTTGACTTAAAGCTTTCGTGACTGCAGGAATTCATACTCTTTGGGTCTTTCGCTAAAGTCACGTAGATAGAAAAAACTAATTTAAACCACGACGTTTCGATCGCAACACAAGCAATCGTCCTCAGGTGAAAAACATCCAGCAGTCCGCCTGCTGTATTTTTTTCACCTGAAAATGATTGCTTGTGGTTCGATCGAAACGTCGTGGTTTTTAATTATTGCATTATTTTTCTATCTATGTGATTTTACCAAAAGACCCAAAGAGTAACAACAGATCTTTGTAGTACGCAGTGATGGTGATGCTGGGCAGTAATGCCACTGCGTGACTGATAGATCCGTCTTTCCACGGACGCAGAGATTGCTCTTTTCCAAATTGTGCGTCATGACATCTCTTTATGTTGCATTCCTGCGGTGCACGCGTGTGAGATGGCGCCACCGTAACGAGATGTTAACCTTCTCGCCAACCATGCTAATCAGCCACTTCAGTGCCATGGTGCTGAAGGGCTCTCATTATTAGGCATATTACAATCCATCCAACATTCGATGATTTATCACAATTTGGGGTTGTGATTAGATTCAATAACTTTTTTCATCTCATCTGTGCAATCTAGTATTGTCCGCCTTGTCTTTTATCAAGTTGTCTAATTCGTTCCATTAGCCGAAAGATTATATTTTCACTTAATTTAAATATATCGTTAAAAAAACTAGACCATGAATGCACGACTCGAGACATGTATCCGGAATGTAAGCATCTACCTTGATTGACTAATAATAATTAATGCATCTAATATATAGGGCCACATGGTGGTAAGATGTTGAATATCTCGCCTGGTACAACAGGAGGTCGTGGTTTCGATCCCGACCCTGACGCCTGCTGTATATTTGGAGTTTGCATGTTCTGTCCGTGGTCGGGTCGATTTTTCTGCGGCTCCAAGTTTTTTCCCTCCACATTTAGAGACGTGTTTAGAGTTTTTGGCTGCGATGAATTGCCACTTCGTTGAGCTATCATTTTTTGGCCAGGTCGCTCAGTGGGCCTTACCTGGTGGAATAAAAACAAATATTTCACAAATAGATTTGTGTTATACTGTTTGAGATTCATGAGACAATGTAGCCTTGCTCATTCTTACCATGTGATCAAGTTTTTGTCTTTTCACTGACAATTCTGTATTTAGCACCTGCTGTACAGCATCAGAACAACCCATTCCACCGACATAATTTTCATTACAAAGGGATAATACGCCAGCTGTGATAACGATGTTTTTTAAACCGCAGCATTGCAAGGTTAGTCAATGTGATATCAGTGTACAATTAGTCTCAAGGGAGCGTAAAGTCAACAATAGCTCAATAACACCACTACGTGTCACTGTGCACACCCAAAAAATGTGTGTGATTTTGGTGTTTGGAAAATTATGTTGTTTGATAGTGTCAACATTCTCATCTTTCCGAATGACGCGAGCTTATTATGGCCACAATCCGCTTGTTTGTACAAAGTGGCGTTGAGTAGTATTGTGTAATAATGCTTGCGCGCATTATTGTGGTGGCTTTTCCGGGGGTTTTCTGAATTCCAGGAAAGCATATATCCACATCTTCATGGGATTTAGGATATGGCATCCATGTTAATGATTTGCGTCTGTCGCCAGAATGTTAATGGTATGCAGGGTGATGTGACCTCACAGCTCGGTTAACATCACAACTTCCGGCAGATATTGTACGTGTTCACGGTGGGTCGTTTAGTTCATCCACTGCTGGATGAGGGCCTCGCCACAAAGTGCGGGTTGTGCGGGTTATTTGACCACACTTCACGCTCGGGTTGGTGAAGGCAGGGAGCATATACGCAGAGAAGCTGAGAAGCACAGCGCAATCTTGATTTGATCTTGATTTTAAGCTTTCGTGACGGCAGGAATCCATGCTCTTTGGGTTCTTTCGGTAAAGTCACGTAGGTATAAAATAAATCACGACGTTTCGGGCGCAACACAAGCGTCCGTCATCAGGTGTGAAAGCATGATCTGCTGCTGAGGCAGACTGTTTTAAACGGTGTTAAATGGTTGTATTCCAAGGGTCATAAAGCACAGCACAGTCATGGATTTTACGGCATCTCACCCTGCTACCCACCACAGCCGAAACTGTTACCCATGGTGGTTACGCATACGAGCACTCAATCCTGCTTAGCTTCCAAGATCTGGTGAGATGGCGGGTGCATTCCGAGCGATATGGCCAAAGACCAAATGTTAACCATTATCATCGGCCATGATCAATCCACTGATGCTTGAAGACCTTCCTAAGCCATCGCATCCCTCACGATCCTACGATGCAGTAATCCACCCGCCACCCGAGCTGATTTCGCCGCTCCGAACAAGATACCCTCATTGTTTTTAGTATATTGTATATTTTTCATTTGAATTTGTGAAAATGAGCAGCCACCGCACATATACACAGACGGGAAGAGGCACAATATCCAGTGGCGGCTTGTGACAGCTCCACTGGGTTTAGCTGTTGTGAGTGACCTCTGAAAATCTAATTAAGATCAACCTCGTCGTGTTATATTGGCCTTCCCGTGAAAGTGACCTAACTGTCTTATCTACCAAGGCATTCATAAACAGCACGAAACAAATCAACAAAGTACTCAAATGCTATCCCCATGACCCTAAAGTCCACACTACACAACCCTTTTGACACTGCCAAAAGCCGCGACCTGCTACATTTGCACAGCGCAACCTTGCGTCGTGACCTCGTCTCATTACAGCTACGGGCGTCTTTTCCCCCGCCCTGAATGGGTCTCACACGGCGTGGCTACAATGCTCGAAGCTCATCGCAACGGACGAAGGGGAAATCTCTCACTCGGAGGACGCCTTCACAGACGCCACGAGACCTCCCCGAGGCACAAATCAGACTGTGGTATTGCAGCGGTTTCTAGTACGAACAACTTAAAATGTTACCTTCATTAGGCAATTCACGTTGAAAGAATCATTTTTTTTGTAAACTCAACAAAATAGATTTTAGAAAAGTATTTTTCGATTAGAAAATTAATTTCTCATCTCCAGCTGCTCGGT
The DNA here is from genome assembly GCA_014621495.2 of Entosphenus tridentatus. NCBI lineage: Eukaryota > Metazoa > Chordata > Hyperoartia > Petromyzontiformes > Petromyzontidae > Entosphenus > Entosphenus tridentatus. Next base: position 4,349,560 of record CM025673.2, read on the forward strand.
GGAGCTGCGCCCCAACGCCCCTAGTGGACACGATCCGCGCACGTCAATAACACATTGTCCTGCGGAGGGAGCTGGTAGGAACGTTGTGTTGCTCGGTCAATGGCCAGGGTCAACGGCGGCGTGGTGTATTCCGCAAATATGCCCGACTGTGAGGGCGGGCACAAGCCGGCGTGAGTAGGTTAAACGTTGAGTTTTATAAGGGCACCAGGGGGTGACCAGCCCCTCCCCACCCAGCCCTACCCCTCCCACCCCCCACCCAGCCCCTCCCCACCCTCCCCACCCAGCCCCTCCCCACCCTCCACTCCCCACCCAGCCCCACCCTCCCCACCCAGCCCCTCCCCACCCAGCCCCTCCCTGCACGACGGACGGACGGACACAATAATCCCCTGTGGGCTGGTGGAACCAGTGGGTTCCGACCAGTATCACACTGAATGGCAGACTAAGGCCCCTTCAACCATTAATAATCATCAGGTTCAGTGTTATTGCCCAAGGCTCGACGCCCCAGTCCAAGGCACCTTCAGGATGCTCCTGGTAAAATGTTAACGCTTAAAACTCAGCCAGTATCAGGAGCATAACATCGCCATTGGAAACTATCGACGTATGTACGTTATAGGGCCGTCCATAAATGACGTCACGCACCTGGGGGGGGGGGGG
>CM025673.2:4350313-4494304 GCA_014621495.2 Entosphenus tridentatus
CCCCCCCCCCCCCCCCCCCCCCCCCCCCCCCCCCCCCCCCCCCCAATCATCCAAAATCACGTGACGTCATTTATGGACGGCCCCTATACTAAACCACTAGGAGAATAGCATGACTAACAGACCTTAACATTAGCATTTAGCTCTTGGACATTGCCATACGCAAGAATAAAACAGAACCACCTACTTATAATTATCTACTTTGTCATGCTCCGTAGTGTCTTTGGTACACAGGCCTGACTCAAATTGCGTAAATGTATATTTAGATTTAAAGCTTCCGTGACTGCAGGGATTCATATTCTTGGTTCTTTCGGTAAAGTCACGTAGAAGAGAAACAATAAAAAAATATATATATAAAACAATAAAATTATCACGACGTTTCAACTGCAACACAAGCAATCGTCATCAGGTGTGAAAAATACAGCAAGAAATTTAGAAAAACCGCCACTTTTTTCAAATTTTCAAATTTTTCACATTTCTCAACCCCCCCCCCCCCCCCACTTGTCACACATCGTCACAAATGTCTGACCCCCCCCCGCCCCCAGGTGTGTGACGTCATTTATTGACGTCCCCATAACTGTCAACCCCTTATCAGTGCCCCTAGCTTATTACAGACCAATGAAGACCTTATTGGTCACCCCGTGCCCTTATGAATCTCAACGTTCATTCTACAAAGTCACATCACAAGGGAGAAACACAAAAACTATATTTTGCTGCCCGTATCGAAACGTCTGTACACCGTATGGACATGGAAACTCAATTTCCCTGTACAAGAATACAGGTAAACAATCGTATTGGTTGACACTTTTTGTTTCAGTTTTCATTTCATTTATTTGGCATAGCCCTGTGAGCCATTCGGCTCTTAAATCGGGTGCAAACCGCAACAAACAAAAAACAAAAACATGAACAAGAAAACATCTTAAAGTCATTATGCGCAAACAGAAAAATCCAGAAAAAAACAGTAAAAAACTTCCAGAAAAACCACCGTACCCCAACGCTGTGTGCAAAAATCCCAGTGGGATGCATGTCAAACAACAATAATAATTTAACCACAAGACAACTTAGATTAAAGCCATCAGTTTAACTCCGTACTACAGCAAACAAACATGGCCAAACCAAAAAACTTTTCGAAATCACGGCGTGTATAGGCCTTCATCCAGCAGTGGACTCTAAATTATATATGTGGACTAATGGGTGACCTCAAAAATCAATTTCCAGCCCTGCTGGATGAGGGCCTCTCCACGACTCGAAACGGGTTATTTGACCATTCTTCACCACGCTAGTCGGAGGCTGGTTGATTAAATGTAAAGTTACTTTACATTTGTAACGCACACGCATGTCCCCTTATATTCAGAGGCGCTGGAAAGCTTAGCCAAGCGTGGTCGGAGCCGGACCATGAGAACCGATTCTAACAATTGCCATGCCTGTCAACCCATATGGTGTACCTGTATTTATGTGCAGGGAAATTGAGTTTTCATGTCCATACGGCGTACAGTCGTTTCAACACGGGCAAAAAACCCAAATTGTCTGTGTTTCTCCCTTGTGATGGTATTTTGTAGGATGAACGTTGAGATTTATAAGGACACGGGGTGACCAATACGGTCTGAATTGGTCTGTAATAAGGTAGGGGCACTGGTAAGAGATTGACAGGAATGAATTGGGGTCTTTCGGTAAAGTCACGTAGGTTTAAAATAAATTAAATCACGACGTTTCGATGTTATACCTACGTGACTTTACCGAAAGAACCAAAGAGTATGGATCCCTGCAGTCACGAAATAGGGGTGTTTGGCCAACTACATCGATTGGTGACTATACATATGGGAGGGACACGGCAGCGCCTGGGGAAACCCCCCCCCCCCACTCGTGCAAGGGGGCAACGCTCAATCCCTTCGCAGATGGAAACAGACGTTGAAGCATAGTTCAAGTCAAGGCCGTAATCATAAATATATTCAAATATGCTCAAAGTGTCCCCCCCCCCCAATATATTTCTATAAACAATATTTTTAAATAAATTTTATGCTATGTAAATTAAAACAATTTACTAAACCTTGGCCACAATATCTGGACTTGTCTTCATATAACAATGCATAGATTTCTGTTTATATGGTTGTGGTTATGGTGGTACTTTATAAATCCCAAATCTCTATCATTACATACAATGAAACAAGAAAAGGTAAAAAAAACAGAGCACTGTAATACAATACACTATTTGACATTATTGTAAAAAACGAAATAAAAAGCGTTAGTGAATTTTTAAATATATTAGGCAGGAAATGTCAGGAAATTTATTTTCAAATTTAGATTTTTTTCTGGGGGGGGGGGCTAGACCCCCTGGAAGATTTGGTCCCCCCCAATGTTGACTCCATGGCCACGGCCTTGGTTCAACAAGCACAAATTCGCAAGCACGCGGCCCCCTACTGACGACGTCCGTCCAGCGAGCTGGGATTTTACTTTTCCATGATCAAGTACATTCGCTAACGACATTTCGGGGAATGGCCCTTCTTCATCGCACATAAAAAGGTCGGTGGAAGTTGTTGGTGACGTCATCACGCAACAGACGTTTCCTGTGACGTAACCGCGTCGAGCGCGCTGACGTCATGACGCAAACGCACGCGTGGCCGGGCATGTCTGGGTGTAACGATTCGTTTGCTCAACCATCGCATCGATTCCTACGCACAGTTTCAGGGTGCACGATGGAATCGCGCTCGGAGGAATTAAATATTACTCATAAATACGCAGGATAGGAGCGCGAACACAACGTGCTTAATGAAAATCGCTCCTAGAATTGCGCTTCCACGGTGCACCACAAATGCGACAAAAACATTTTTTAGATCGAATTCTGAAGCGGAGTAACCGGTACGGATCGATGAGGGTTACGATTGCGGTTAGAGTCGATTCTTTTTGCATCGTTCCATTTAAAAATCGATTTAGCCATAAAATCAGAGCTGGTATCATTGTTAAAAAGTAATCGTTTTCTGGACACACGACTCGATGCGATAAGTGAAAGGCTTAAGAATCAACGTTAATCGACGAGTGTCTGTGAACCGTTGAAAAATACTTAACATCGATTTCTTTCGGCGGTGTCTTGAACCGACGTGGGAATCGACGTTCGTCACGGCGCGCCGACACGCGTCGGTGACGTCACGACGCAACCACCCGCGCCAACCCACGCGCAACGAACGGCGGGGCGGGGCGGGCTACGTGACGTCACCACGCACGCCGACGCGATGACGTCACCGTCACCGCCCCTGCGCGGAGAGCCTTGGAAACCCCGTGGCACAAAGCCAGTTTACCCCCCCACCCGCGCGCGCGCGCACCCCCCTCCCCGCCCGCCCGCCCCTCCCAGCCCCGCCCCTCTCTCGCTCGTCGCCATTTTGTGTGAAGGCGGCGGCGGCATCGCGTTGAGGCAAAGGTGAGTTGCTGACGGCCCTTAAAGTCGCCGCGGCAATTCGTGTAACACGTTTTGTTGTTGCTGTGGTCGCTGCTGATGTTGCTCGGCGCTTAAGCTTGTCGTTGTTACCCCCCCCACGTCAAGCGCTCGTGCGTCTAGCGGGAGCGCTTCGCCTCTGTGTTTTAATTGAATGGCAGCCGACGTGGTGGTGGTGATGATGATGATGGCCGTGGTGGTTTTTTTTGTCTGCCCACCACCACCACAAAGCATTTATCGAGTGAATGAAACGCGAGGCTCGGAACGATTTAAATCCACGACCACGGGTCTATTTTAACACGACGGCGAAACGCGTGACACTGGATACAACGACGCCGTGGGGGGGAGGGTAGATTAAAAGAGAATGCGGCCACTGTTGAGGAGGAGGCTTTGCCCTGGATGTGGTATGGACGTAGAGGGCACTTGGCGTGCAACGCGGCGGCGTGGGATGTTACTTGCGTTTATTCCACCTTTTATTAACCAAATATTTTAGGGAGGGAAAAAAAACCACACAAGGCCACAGCAGAGATAACTTGGCATCTTGTGGACGATTTTTGCTCCGCCTTTCCCCCCACGGAGTGGTTGTTTTTGCGCAGTAGATTCACCAATTTGAAAAGGGGAGTAGATTTTTTTTTTGGGACGGGAGAAAGCGAGCAGCCATTTGGGGCGACATCTTCGCTTCGGCGTGATTTGTATGGTAGTAGTAATAACGAACGTTGCATGGCTTTTTTAAACATTTAATTTTTATAACAAAACGCCATTTGCAAGGTTTACCGCGATTGATATGTGGGGGTACAAAGGATGAGGCGAGATTTCGTGCACAAAATGCAACCTCTAATTAATTAAAAACATTAATCTCGCGTTTCTCAACGATTTAATTTTAATGCATGCATATTTACCAGAACAAAATCGTGGCTTTGCGTTTCATACATTTCAATTGGTTCAGACCAATGTAATAACATCAACCACCATATGTCCCCAACAAGTCAACGTATTACATTTGAGATGCAAATTACCCTCGCATTTATTTTTGTCAGTTTGGACATGAAGACGATTTTTTAATCCCTGTCGGTAAATTTGTAATGGCAAAAAAGTGTCTGGTCTCAGCAAATCAATGGGTTTGCAGGGATGTGCCTCTTTTTTTTACTCGCCTGGAAATATAAACTGTATCCCACTGGGATTGAGTGAGGATAATGTAGACATTTTTCCATGTGCTGCTCATAGTTTAGCAGCAGTTTGGCCCATTGAGAGGTCTTTCTCCACGACCAAAACTGTTAAGTTGACCACACGGGTGTGAAGGGGCGTCGGAAATGTGTGGTTTGCCTCCCTGGATAGGTGCTGTTTGTGAGAAATCGTAACCAACATGCAAAGATATTGCTCTACAGCCATTTTTTGGCCAGTGCTCGACACAATGTCGGCAGGAAAGAAGTTGAACTCTTTATGATTTATGATTACTATTCCTGAATCAAATGCGCATCTATATTAATAGGAGACTGCAGTTTAGAGCGTGAGGTGAACAATGGCAGTATATAAATCATCACATTCGCTCGGCAGATTATTTGACAAGTGTCCTCTGCGTGCTGGGTAGGTATCTCGGGTTTTAATTTCACCCTCAATATACCACCAATAGAACACACTGACCTCTGAGCTGCCATGCAAGGACTTTCAGTTGTACCTGTTTCCTAATTGCAGAGGCAATGTATGCTCAGTTTCCCATAATACAATGGTTAATCCCAAACGGACTTGAAATCATTGCACATTTGTGATGCTTATTGTTTAAATTTTTGCTGATGATTGATATGCTATTAGTACCATTGTTTGTCAGTGTGATTCTTTTTACTCATAAAATGTTACCATCCATGTTTAATATTCTGTAATTTATCGGGCCAATCTGTGCGTATGCGTTGCCATTTTGCGTATGTGTTGGCATTATTCACCCATTCCATTTAATCCACGCATTTGTTATTCATGTAATTGTCTTGTGTTTTATTTTAATTGAGTGAACAACAACATAGCCAGACCATGGACGGCATACATAATTCAAATTTATTGAGTTACCCAAGTACATTAAGTAAAGTAATGTAAAGCCCTAGTGAATGGTGCCACTTGATGCGGGCACATGGTGATTTAGGTACAAGCACCTTGCAAGGCCTCAGGTGTGTGATGCTGCTTCCCGTGACTCCGCAGAGGATGTCCTTTGAGCCGGTGGGTAACGGTAGCCTGAAGATAGAAGAGGCAATGGACGAAGAGCCAATGGACACTACAACAGCGGCCGCCAACCACTCGGAGCACTTCCAGGCTCTGCTGGACTCGGGCATTGGGTGGAAAGTGGCAGAGAAACTCAACGAGATTTACCTGTCAGGTGTGGAGCCAGAGAAACTTCAACCCCTTCTCACCCCTTTCCCCCCCCATCATGAGAGAATGTTAATGCCCAGGTCCATTAGAATATAAATGTGCTGAAGAACAACTTCTTAATGCAATGCTATTTGTGCTTTCAATATGCCTTCTGATGGTGAATTTTTAATGAGGAGCATAATTTATGCTGCTAAGCTTTTTCAAGTTAAAGCAAATGGCAACTGAAATTAAGTTAACCGTGAAGTACTTAATGTAATGTGCTTCTTCTATTGGTCCAGCTTATTACAAATACAGGGATCTTATGGGTCAGTATAGTTTCGTTATGGGTTGGAATAGTTTTCCATATGTCACATTGAAGATGACTACAACAGAAAGTGACATTTTAAAACTTCATCGTAATGGCTATTCAGCCTGCACAGCTTGCACTGGCTTTTGAAGGGAGGGCAAGTTTTTTAATTCTGATCAGCATTTTTGCAAGTCCTGTCAAACAGACATGCAGTAAATGTTTGTGTAACTCATTTTGCCAAACATTGTAAAAGCCCCAGGTGCAATGCCTTTCATGGAAAATGGATGCCTGCATGGCCAGCCAGTAACTATTTTTAAGAACGTGATAGTCTACTATGCTGTCCGTGGTCTGGCTATGTGTTTGTCTATTTCATTAAAATATTTCTCCAGAGTGCGCTACTGAGTTGCAACTGCGTCGTTCACAGTGTGGTCCCGACATGGCGTAGGGTAACACGTCCATTACAGTTCAAATAGTGCACGTGTGAGACGTTACATTTCTATAAATTGTGCATTCCAACATACAGAATGTAGCAGATAATCTATATCTTTTTTTAAATATTTTTTAGTAGACCTTTTTTCCTCTCAAGCGGGGCCCAGTGCTAGTTGATTACTGTTCATCGTGCTGATTGTTTTAAATTCTGAATTTTTAAATGCTTGTAGAATTTTTGGATTCCTTATTTATCCTCACTTAAGTAGATTATAACGTTGGCTAACAGGGAACACTAAATTGTTTCATACAATTCGAGAAAGGCATTCACATTGGGGAAAATTAATGCTGATGTAATTTTAAGCAGAGCAAAATTGCTAATTAAAGACTGTCAATAAGGTGGACACTTGAAAAACTACTTGAAATCTCTACTTTTATGAAGGGATTAATTTCTCTGCCTAGTGGCCACTTATCTGATGCACATGTCTTTGTGCTTTTCTGGGCCTGACAGGGCTCGTGACCCACGGGGACTTGGACGGGCGGGCTTTGGAAGCACTGCGAGAGTTTAGCGAGGAGGGGGCGTTCGCCGTGCTGCAGCAGTTCAAGGAGAGCGACCTTTCGCACGTGCAGGTGACGATTCGATCAGCACCCTTGGCTACGTACTGTGCGAAAGAAGTTCTACATACATGCGTCACTTGCACCAACATAGGCGTACTGCAGCCAAGGCCTCTCAAAATGGTGTTCTAAATGAACTCTTGAATAGATTTGTTAATTGTAGAAAAGTGCATATTTAGACTTATCCCTAAGTCTATTGACTCAGGTCTTGAGTGCACTTGGCGAGTCATGATTGTTGTTCCACTCCTGCGTGAGATATGAGTAATTCAATTGGGTGTAAAAAACTCGCTTCCAGACAGCCACTTTGATTTTGTAAGCTTTGGCAATGGGAATGTTCCCTGCATATAATGCGGCTGCAGTATGTATGCTTAAAAATAGCTTATTTGACTGGTTCTTTCGAGTGTGTGATTTATATCCCTAAACGAGCGTGTTGCACATTACAGAACAAGAGTGCATTCCTTTGCGGCGTAATGAAGACCTACCGGCAGAGGGAGAAGCAAGGAGGGAAGGCCCCAGAAACCAACAAGGGGCCTGATGAGGCCAAAATAAAGGTGAATACATTCTTTCATCATTAAAATACGTTATGACCGTCACCTGTTTGGTGAAAACTGCCTGTTACGGCATTCAAATTCCTGTCCTATTTCTTTTCTTGGTCTGGCCTTGAGGCCAAAGCTCACTGACGGGCATGTCATGCTGCTGTTGCACATTACATGTCTTGTGCTTGCTTTTAGCCAAATGCGTGTGCACACCAGCTCGTCGCTGATGTTTTTATTGGCACTCTTCGACAAAGCCAATTTTAATTAATAATGTCTAATTTTTCATGTTTAAGTAAGCACTGCTTTTGTAATTGTTAAGTACTGATTACATTCGTTTGAACTCTTCCTGCTGCCATGTGCTTGAACAGGAACTGCTGGAGAGGACTGGCTACACACTAGATGTGACAACAGGGCAGAGGAAGTATGGAGGGCCACCCCCAGATGCAGTTTACAGTGGACAACAACCAGGCACAGGCACCGAGGTACTGATCCCTCCCTACCTTTGGCTGCATGAACGTTATTACTTTTAATGCCACTCAATGTTTAAACGTGTTTTTATTATACAACCCTCTCGGCAATATAGTTCAGAAACCGACAAGAGCGGGCATAGTTTTTGCCGATGGTTCGTGCAATTGAGTCACTTTTAATTGAATATCACGAGCATGTTTACTTTTAAATGTGATTCCGCTTGTTTGTAGCTTATTGGTTTTAAACATATGCAAGGCAAATGTTCAACATATTTATAATAAAATACTAAACAGCCAAGTTTTTTTTCCCTTTTGTGTTTCTATAAATATATGTGAAATGCCAAAATCTGCATGTTTTTTTCCCTAAAAATCACTGAAAAAATGTGTCAGTTTCGTTGCCAGATAGAAGGGTAAAAAAACAATTATGAATCACTGATTTGTTGGCTGCTGCCTTGTGCAGGTGTTTGTTGGCAAGATCCCACGGGACTTGTTCGAGGACACATTGGTGCCGCTGTTTGAGAAGGCGGGCCCCATCTGGGACCTGCGACTCATGATGGACCCACTCACCGGACTTAATCGAGGCTATGCGTTCCTCACCTACTGCAGCAAGGATGCTGCTCTTGAGGCTGTCAAGCTGGTGAGCCTATCTGTGTTGGCTTACATTTATGAGTATGAACCGTTGTTGCAGGTTGGTGAAGCAGTTAGGGGACCCACATTAAATTGTAAATTTTTCCATTCGCCATTGCTGGGAACTTAAGTACGTTAAACTTCATTCTTAGCCGACTCTGCTAATCGGAAGTTACAGGGGGAGGCGGGGGTAAACATAACTAAAACAATTTTACTCGAATGGCCAGCTTTATAGTGCAGTACTCTTTAGGTCAGCACCAAACCCTCGTGCATTAACCATGCCAGCTGCCGCATGCGCAACAGCATCGTAAAACCTGGCACGGAGCATATGCTGATAGAATCGAGAGCCAAAACTAAGATAACGTGTGCTGTATTGGCTCCGGGTTCTGTCCGTGCCACTCATGAGTTCGAATAGCAAAGCAGCACTTCCTTGCTCTCGCGTGTGGTGTTTAATGTTGTGGGTTTGTTTCCTTGCAGTGCGACAACTACGAGATCCGGCCAGGAAAGCACGTGGGCGTTTGCCTGTCCGTAGCCAACAACCGCCTCTTTGTGGGCTCTATCCCCAAGAGTAAGACCAAGGAACAAATTATGGAGGAGTTTCAAGACATAACAGGTGCTTCCCTTTGCTGTGGCTGTTTTTGGGCTTTTTGTCCAGTACCTTGGTTGGAGTGTTCTATCGAGTTTAATGTTTTGGTTTAATACTTAATATTTGGTGTGAAATTCAAGTGATAATACGATTTTGCAAGAAAGTGATGGTGTTAAGTGTTTTTTTAATGCATGAGGGCCATTATGTTTTTCAATATCTACATCTATGCAATCATGGTTATCGGCTCATGTGCCACGTCATGTCGCCGACTAGATGATCACCTCCCCACTTGATTAATTGTGCTTGCCTTGGCGAATCACATCCAGCCGATGTGTTTATTAATACATCGAATCCATGTTTATTTTGCTTATTTTAACATGGCTTGCCATGGTCGCTATGCACTTGTGCGGTCCTTCATGCATTTTTGTGTGCGCGCGCCTGCCTGTCACATGCTGCAGAGGGCCTCACGGACGTCATCTTATACCAGCAAGTGGAGGACAAGCGCCGCAACCGCGGCTTCTGCTTCTTGGAATTTGAGGACCACAAGACGGCAGCTCAGGCGCGGCGCCGCCTCATGAGCGGCAAGATCAAGGTGTTCGGCATCCCCGTGTCGGTGGAGTGGGCTGACCCTATCGAAGAGCCCGACCCGGAGATCATGTCCAAGGTGTGTGTGTGTGTGCTCGTTATCCCCACTTCTGCTTTCCTCAGTTGCCAATAAAGAGAGTGAGCTGCCTGTTTTTTTTCCAATCGATGGAGAAACTTAAAGTCAAGTGTAGGAGCTTGCACTGAGACAGCACATATTGTTGCGTTCACCATCCAGTGCCAAAGCCTAGGGTCCTTCCTGGCAAAGCCCCTCAAACATCCGCCTATCTCCAACTTTTACAGTAACAATCGATCAGATGCTGTCACGAGTGGATTACATTTTCTGCAGTAGCCCCCCCCTCCTACTTGGTTAGATAGTCATTCCCTTAGTACCCCTAGATTCTGTAAAGAGACCAGAGAACAGTTAAAAGTAGCAGTTGATGCCACTTGAAGATTCCTTCAAGTTTCATTGTTGCTGTGCTTAACTTTCTGAGCCGATGTTAATGCGTGTGTATGGATACTCTTTGGTTTTTTCGGTAAAGTCGCGTAGGTAAAAAAATAAAAATCACGACGTTTCGGAAGCTTGGTTTGCCTCCGAAACGTCGTGTTTTATTTTATTTTTTACCTACGTGACTTGACCGAAAAAACCAAAGAGTATGAACCCTTGCAGTCACGAAAGCTTCAAATCTAGAAAACGGTGTGTATGGAGGTTAACTTTTCTGTTTGTGCGTGAAATGCTTTATTGGCTTGAAATGCAAGTCTTGATAGGGAATGCTTTCATATTGGAAAGAAAAGCCGTGTCCTGCTGTACCAACCATGTGATGAACTGTACAGGTCAAAGTGCTGTTCGTGCGCAATCTGGCATCGGCTGTGACGGAAGAGATTCTGCAAGACACGTTCTCTGTGTTTGGCAAGCTGGAGCGCGTCAAGAAGCTCAAGGACTACGCCTTTGTGCATTTTGAAGATAGGGACGATGCCGTCAAGGTAAAGCCAGCGATGTTAATTTTGTTACCCTTTCCTTTGTATGTTTCCATTTTTGTAATTTCCAGATATGCAGCTTTAATTGTAGCATTCAAATGGTGACCTTGCAATGGTTTGCATTGCAAGATAAGGGTAAACATCTAGTATGATAGCAAGATTCTGATGTAGGTCAGTGCTCGATGGACTATTTGTTCATTATTAGACTGACATACATCTCAAAAGATGCATGATAACATGAAAAGAACTTTTATTATACGTTTCTTATTACAAATTTGTATTTAGGTGCTTTTATAATCGAGACAAAAAAAATTTTCATGATCCATTGCATAGGTCAATTTCCCATATTGTGAATACCTTGTACATATAATAACTTGAACACAACTGTTCATTCAGCATAATTTGTGCACGCGTTCTGATGCCAAATTACATTTTGTTATTTGCATCCTGCTAGGCCATGGACGAGATGAACGGGAAACCGCTGGAAGGAGAGCCCCTTGTGATTGTGCTTGCAAAGCCACCTGACAAGAAAAAGAAGGACCGGCAGGCCGAGCGACAGGCACAGCGCTTCATGTCCCGGCAAGGAGGGTACGTGTAACGCACGCTGTGCGCACACCCACGTGTACTGGAGTACCGCCGCGTATACTAAACCACCACTTGTTCACGCATAACTTTGCTTTTCCCCCCCTCGACCCTTCCATAGATATGAGGAACATTATTTCCGCAGCGTACGGGGAGGACGTGGCCTTGGGGGCCGCTCTGCATACGCCTACCCACCCGACTATTACCCCGGCTACGATGACTACTATGACGACTACTACGCAGGCTACGACTACCACGGCTACCGCGGCGGCTACGAGGACCCCTACTACGGCTACGACGATGGCTACCGGCCACCCAGGGGAGGCGGCGTCATGATGCGTGGCATCGGAGCCCTGGGCCGGGGCAGGGCGTTGGCGCGAGGGGGCGGCCGGGGAGGCATCGGCGGCCCTTCCCAGCGCGGCACCCCCAGGGGTGGCGGAGGGGGCCCCCTCTCTCGTGGCCGAGGCCGCGGTGGACGAGGCCTGCGGGGTGCCAGGGGAGGCCGGGGAACCGGAAACCTCGGAGGCAAACGCAAGGCAGACGCCTACAACCAGCCGGACTCCAAGCGCCGCCAGATGGGGAACCGGGGAGGGGGTGCCTGGGGATCTCGTCCCATCGCACAGAAGCCCCTGCAAGCGGGTGGCGGTGGCGACTATGGCGGTAACTATGGTTACAGCTCTGCAGACCAGGAGTTCTATCAGGATTCCTACGGGCAGCAGTGGAAGTGAAGTGGCAGAGGCAGAGCCAAGCCCAAATGTGCCTGCCTCCTCTTGCGCATTACCCTCCTGTAGGTTTGTGGGTTAGATACCTCCATAATCCCCCACCCTCTGACGTACCCTCCCAGCTCTCCCCATTCCTTACCCCTCTCAGTGATTTGTTAGGTATGTATCTTCACTTCATTTATGGTATATCTTGGCATTTAAAACAAAGAAAGTCGCCCATTTTTCTGTTGCATTTAGTTGCATTGGCTTACTTCAACCGGACATCTGCACACACCCATGGTGGTCGCCTTATCAGGCGAAACAAAGATCAGTTTTCGACGCTGTCTGGCCCGATGAGAACCTGCCAAGATTTGAGAGATGAAGAAGGCATTCCATTTTGGCTACTGTGACTCTGGCCAAAATTTATTTTTATGGCCGATATTGCTGAAACGAACAGAAAGTGAATGTTTTGAAGGGACAGCCCACCATTGTCATCTTCCGCAAAACTAAACACATTTGCTTTTCATTTCAATTTGTCTGTATTTGGGCATACCGTAAACATACTCGTGTCCAACAATGTTCTAAATTTTGCTGTTACAGATTTTGCGGTTAAAATTCTGGTTGTTTGAATTAGAAAGTGCGCAGTACATGCTACGTAATATGGTAGTCAAATTTAGACGCGAAATTTCTTTATTGGCTTATGGCTGTCCTCAAGGATTATTTTGCTTTGTTGCTTGTTGTTACTGTGTACTCTTTGTTTATCTGCATCCATTAAATAAATTTTTTATAAATTCAAAAAAAAAATTGAACAAAACGATTTCAAGTATGTGGCGACAATTTATTTGGACGGAATTAAAAATTTTACACACAAATGCACGTCCGGTGATCCACATACTCCAAGCCCACATGCATTAGCATTCCAAATTGAAGTGTTCACACAATGTTGAGTTATGTGTCGATTAAACAAAATTGAAAGGTGACCAAAGTTATTTAATGAAAACGCCAAAAAATCTCCTTGCATTTCACAAGCGAAAAACATGAAACATTTCAAAAACACAACTGACAAAAAAGCCTTTCAGTGAAATTGTGAAACCGTTGAAGTGCACCCCACAACTTCAAATGGGTGCTTTGTGAAGACTGCTCTCGTGCATTAGCTCATAAGAAGCTTGTGTTTTTGTTTGTGTTGTACTTTTGTATTGGCCAAGAGACAGGAGAGAAGACAAGGCATGCGTGGTGTGAGCATGCTTAAGTGCATACCTTTGGGGAGGGACTGCTGTTTAATGGTTGCTTTTTGTCCCCTGGCTAGCAGGGCAGAGTGCCAGGCCGGTCCTGACCTGTTGTCATGACGACCTGTCGCTAGGCGGCGTGGTTGCCGTGGAGACTGCTGGCGGGGAGCCCGTGGGTAAGAGCGAGCGAGACAGACCACGGATTTTGCTTAGGTCAGCACTGCCTTGGCACCATCAAACCTCCATTGTTGCGCCGCACACTGTGCACGTGGATCACAGCACAATTCTGCAATCGACCTGGGGCTGAAAGACGGTCTGTGAGAGAACCTCTTGACCAGCACTGTAAAGCGAATGAAATTTCCCTAAGAAATCTCGGAGGGGCTTTGTCAACTTGTGGAAATTTTGTCTGGTTTGTGTTTTTTTTACATTCAACTTCTACACGCAAATTTTTATTAAAGGCAGGTTTTACAGGCAGTGCAAGCAAATATTGTACTGCGTTTTTAGTACCAAACAATTGTGCAATTGCCGTGTCCATTTTAAGACTTATTAAATATTGCAAGATGGTGGCAATGTCTGGATCTTTTGGGGTTTAGAGCATATTTCCTGGAGTGCCTGATTTAAAAATACCCAACACAAGCCCCATTGTGGGTCTGAGGTGAAGAAATTGTGTTAAAAGAACTTTAATCCTTGTGAAAAATTTCAAGTGATGAGCTGTGATCCAGCACTTTTCAAATTCACTGACGTGTGCTTCTGCTTATGAACATGTGTGTTTCAAAAAGGGCTTGAATCAATGTATTCAATTATGTTTAGTGTTTCTATTCAGCACATTACACAAATTCTAAAAGGTACAAATTGTTATGCGTGGAGAGGCAAGGAGTTTGAACTTTTACTTCGATGCTGTTTTGCCAAATTTCTCATCGCATGGTGGTTTTTGGTAAAGTGAAGACAAAGGGGAAGAATTTCCAAATTGCAGTGTTTAAAAAAAGAAGATTTAACTGCTGTGTTGGAGACCCAAGCATCCAAATGTTTCCAATTTCGGCAAAATCCTGCGACCCCATGCGTGAGGCCCTGATCAAGAAAGTCGTCGATCGTAAACGTGCTCTCCTCGGCTGAGGATGCAAAGGCCTATCCTCTCAATTTGGTGGTGGCCCTTTATGTGCTGCTTGTGCTGTGTGTGCTTTTATGGTAAGTGGTTATGTATACCCCCTTTTTTTACTCGTTTATGGAAACATTTCTCAAGTTTAATGAATGGAATGTTTAATATTATTTGTAAAACATCCATTTGCAAGTGACATTTTAATCATTGCCAAATTTTTGTTACGGAGTTAAAGCCATGTAACTGTTAATTGTGTTCTCATTTTTTGTTTTTAGCTGAAAGACGAATGTGGTTCTTTGAGATTCTGCCTGGAAGAGGTAAGTACCAAGGTAAGCTTTGCACAGTGGCCCATTAAATGATGGTGTATTGAGAGTGGTTCATTTTTCCCCCATTGACTAGAGTTGCATTTTGTCCTGACTCCATGTGATGATGGTCCACTATTGACTGGCTGCAAATGTGGGGCTTGCCTGGATTCCAGCACCTCTGGTTTGAGGGATCACATTCTTGAAACTCCCAACTGTAAATGTTGAGTTTTCCCTTGCCTGGTTTTCCAGGGCGTGGCATTACAAAAAGTCAATTTTTCATCTGTTCAAGGATATGTTGCCGCCCCCCCCTTCCCCCATTTCTGAGTACGTACTCTGGTTCCTCCTGCACAAACAGCATTAATAGTTGGACATTTGTTGACACCAGTTCCAGCAGCCTCTGCGTACCAGGTTTCCTGCACTTCTCGTGTGAAAAACGCATTCCAACCAGCATTTTCAGGTGCAATTTTCAAGGATAAAACGTCATTTTTAGTCCGAGCAATTGATGTTCAAGATTGTCACTGAAAAGGTGGGATTAGCCACATGCATAAGCTACATCGGAACAAACTATTGAGTGAACAGTTCTGACAGTATAAGCACTTCTCATCTGTAACTCGCTGTTAAATAAAGTATGGTTAAAATGTAACGTGTTGATTTTTTTATACACCGGAAGACCTCCAGATGTGTTTGTGTACTGGTGACCACTGCAAATTGAAGGTTCTTGCTCTGCAGATGCACCGCATATTTAGCAGGGTTTTGTTTTTTATTCTCAGCTGCAAAACTTCCATTTCGTGTGAATTTGTGATCAAAATTGAATGGTGTGCTTTATTGAAATCGAGATTTAACCACCGCCATTTTCCAGCGAATAAAGCTGAACTACACGACTTGTGAATGCGTTTACGTTACAGTTTTATATCGGGGCTTGGCTTTTTTTTTCTACATTTAATATTTTATTGGTACATCGTCATCGCCCCCCTTCCCCTCATCGAAACCTATTGGGGGGGGGGGGAAACATTTACGGGCTCAAGGTGGCATCGGCTGAAATCCCTGGTTTTTGTACATTCGACGTGGCATTGAGGTGCTCTACGTTTGGTAATAAATGCCATTCAAACCCGGAAACGCATACTATTTTTCTATTCGAATCAAGAACGTGGGACATTGTGTGATCGTCATGCGGTGAGTGAGCTATCTTATTGTTTTGCGATATGGAACAATCAATCCACGGCTTCGTCACTAATTGGCTTACGCCGCGAGAAGCTTGCTTGGTGATTGGTTGATTTAAGTCGGCCGCCTGGGTATTTAAGCGTGGGCGGTGGGCCGCGTGGTGCCATTAGCCCGTAGAATATCGCAGTGGTTTCAGCCGCCACCTGGGGGCGATGTTGAGACATTTTTAAGTGCTATCGGTGTCAGGTGACCAGAATCTTGAGTCGACCCGACCAGTGCGGAGTGGGGGTGGGCTGTAATTGACCTTGACCCACATTGAATCAGGTCGTGAAGTAGTATTGCTAAGCAACCATGATATACCTAGGAAGGCAAAATCATTTTTTATTCGGGTTCTTAAAAGTGAAATGACTGGTTGTGGACAAGGTTTCAGTTTCATTTATTAGGTACTAGCTGTACTACCCGGCTTCGCCCGGGACTTTGATTCACCACACCCGGCCGCCTTTGTCTCCCCAGTGGCGATGTTCACACCAGTTACTCATTTGAGGCTAAGTCGACCTAGGGGAGGCCCAGGACCGGTTAAAATAATCGTCACCGGTGGTGGCCGTGAGCGGGAATCGAACTCGGGTCGCCAGTTTCGTAGCGCTAACCGCTACACGACACCGCGTTACGCTTCCACGTGCGCGGGTCACGTGAAAGATGTGACGTCACAGCTCACTTGCCGTGCATAAAATGTTTGCATTATTGAGCTCCCCCCCCCCCAAAAAAAAAATAAAGTGTATTTTTATAATTTGTGCATGGTGTACAGTCTGGAAAGTACCCACAGGGCAAATTTCAAGTTTGTTGCATGTCGGGAAGTACGCGAAACATTTTGAACAGACATAATCACAACTTTGCCTTTTATATATATGGAGATAACCCTGTGAGCCATGCGGCTCTTGACTCGGGTGTAACCGCAACAAAACAAAAACATGAACAAGAAACATTCCAGTGACTACACGCAACAGGAAAAAACAGCAAATTCTTACAGAAAAAAAACACCGTATTTCAACGCTGTGTGCAAAAATCCCAGTGGGATGCAAGTCAAACAATAACAACCATAAGACAATGTAAAGTTATCTGGCTAATTGTACAACAACAAACAAACATGGCTAAACCAAAACGTTTTCAAAATCGCCAAAATAAAGCTCTAAAAACAATGTAACAGTGATCATAGGAACTGTGAATCAAATTTAACAAACGATATACATAACATGTACGACCAAACTTTCCAGCCATAGTTGGCTGCATGAGTCACTCCATAACAGCAGGAGTATCAGTATCAAAATCAGAGGTAAACCTCAATTTTTTTGGAGAAATCTGTATTGATATATCCACTGCTGGATTATGGGTTCCCTAAATCAGCCCGTAGAGTCTAATGCTACAATCCAACTTGTTTTTGCAAGAGCATATCTTGCCTTATACTGGTAGGAACCAGCCCACAGGGGATTATTGTGTCCGTCCGTCGTGCAGGGAGGGGCTGGGTGGGGAGGGAGGGGCTGGGTGGGGAGGGAGGGGCTGGGTGGGTGGGGAGGGGAGAGTGGGGAGGGGCTGGGTGGGGAGGGTGGGGCTGGTCACCCCGTGGTGCCCTTATAAAACTCAACGTTTAACCTACTCACGCCAGCTTGTGCCCGACCTCACAGTCGGGCATATTTGCGGAATACACCACGCCGCCGTTGACCCTGGCCATTGACCGAGCAACCCAACGTTCCTACCAACTCCCTCCGCAGGAATGCGTTCGGTATATTTTACTTTTATCTCGGTGTAGCTTTTACATCAGACCTATTGGCCTTCTGTCATGTACATCACTTGTATATAAACACTCGTGAAGATCATTGGGGAATAAAGTAATGGGCAACCAATTGTTTGAAAAGGCGCTAAGGGAATTTGGTAAGGAGTTATTTTATGTAGCTGACACCATACAACTGGAATGTAATGCTACGTTTGCACGGCCAATGGAAAACAAACACGTTCTCTGTAGCCAAGTATGTAAACAATTGAGCGTGTTAAAATGTAAGCGCTTGCACACGAGAAACAAACGAACATTAACCAATGTTCGTAATATGAAAGTGTGAAGAGGATGTTTCAACAATTTAACACGAGACGGGGCCGGCAGGTGGCGATACAGCACCGCGCATTTCTGATGTGATGGATAAACAAAATTGGGGGGGGGGGGGCACGAACAGAAAAAAAATAATTTGACAAACAAATCGACGTGACTTTACCGAAAAAACCTAAAAGTATGAAATTATTGCGTCTATTTTTTGTGTGTTTCTTTGTGATGGGACTTTGTAGGATGAACCTTGAGATGTATAAGGCGCTACGGGGTGACCAACAAGGACTTAGTTGGTCTGTAATAAGCTAGGACACTGATGAAGGGGTTGCCAGGATATGTCAAAAAGTTTGACATCAGCCGGACGACGAAAGGGAGATTCAACAACGAAATCGTGAGCGCGTACCGCGTGCACGTGTTGACAACGTCACGTGATCCCCCCCCCCCCCACGTGACACGCGCGCGCACCCCGGAGATCCTCCGCCGACGTCACCCGCCTGCGTCAACCGAGGGACGCTCGGGCATTCGATAACTTTAAACAACAACAAACATTCCCCAAACCTCGGTTCTCTTCCTCCGTGCGATGGGGGTGACGCGCCCATTGCCGAGCTCGCGTTGGACATAACGGTGGAGGGAGGGAGGGAAGGAAGGAAAGGCTCGTAAACCCAACCAGGGGACCCACCCTGCGGCCTTGTCTACCGCGCCGTGTTCGGTGCGCCATGGAGCGGCAGCGCGCCTATCCGAGGCTCGGCGTCCCCGCGGCGCTCGCGAGGCTGACGGCCCGGGTCTCGCTGTCCTGCGCGGCGCCGCTCGCGGCAGCGGCGAGGCAATTCCCCGTGTCGTTCGCCACCCTGACGCTGCTCGCCACGCTCACTTTGCTGCTCAACAGGTTCGGGGGTTCCTCCGCTTTTCCCCTTCCCTTACGCGCCCCTCGGTCCTCCTGCCAAACCACACCGCGACGGGGCTTGCTTTAGTCTGGCTCGGCGAGCCTTAGGTTTTATTATACTCTTTATAAGAGCCTTAGATGAAAGCGAATGGGTCTTAAGAGTCTTAGGGATGCTGTCGTCTGACTCCACGTGCCGCAGAGATGTGGATTGAATCCGAGGAGTATGGCTCTGTGAGCCACAGTGATATGAATTGTATGACGCAAGTATGATGGGTAGCATCGTTTTTTTCTCTGTGAGTCTAAGAGATCTCGTGGATGCGGATATCTTGAAGATGTCTTCGTCTGACTGTGTACACACTTTAAAGATGTCATGTGCGTCTTAAGAGTCCGGCTTTGTGAGCACAAGGGGTACAGTGGTCATGAATGAAGATCCTTGGAGATGCCTTGGTCTGTTTCTTTTAGAAACTTTGCAATCACAGGTCAATCCTAATCGTCATAGGGCTGATTTGTCGTATGTTCATGTGAACAATCGAGATTGTATCATGAGAGGCTCGGGTCGTCTGGCCTGTCACGAGGAGCCTGAGATATTTCAATGAAATCCTGAAAGTATTTGAGATGTCTTCGTGTGCCTCTGAGACCTTAGAAATATCGTTTAAATCCAAAGAGTCCATACAAGTAGTTTTATATTCTTGGTTCTTCCGGTAAAGTCACGTAGAAAGAAGAACCAAGAATATGAATCCATGCAGTCACGAAAGCTTTAAATCGAAATATAAGTAACTTTGCTTGGGTCTTTGAGCAACGAGATGTTAAGACCGGGAGCAAGAGCAGAGCCTCACCATTCTGGCGAATTGCCCGATGATGCTGGATGCAATTACCAGCTAAACGTCACAGTACTCAAAAATTGTAAATGTTGTGGTTTCACGCTTCAACACACCTCTGGGCTAAAGCAGTGAACTATTTGTCTTTTGTCAACGTGACACTTTTTTTTGCTGATTGGCCGTGTCGGGTGGTGGAGGGTTACGACACATTTATAAATAACGCGATCTAACCCAAAAACGTTGATTTTGAATAATATTGGTCGCGAAAGCCTACGTGTTAAACTGAATCCTAATGGTCTGAATAATGCCTTAGAAGTGGCTTTGTGAGCATTACAGATAACTTAATTACAAGTGTCGGGCTCTTTACGCCCCATATATATCAATGTAATAACAGTATGTATGTTGAACTTCTTTCGCATTATACGAAGCCAACTGTGCTAATCGGAGTATGAGGGGTGCTTTACACTTATTCTATTATTCTTAAAGATGTCAATTAAACCTTTAGAGTTTCAAGGCTTCTTGCCTCAGGCTCTGAATCTTATCGGTGCTAACTATTTTCCACACGTCTTACCGGTGCCTTGGTGGAGCTATACAACCCTTAGAGATATCAGTTTGATTTTAAGAGTATCATAGATTCCTTAGTCTTGTTCTAAGATGTGAATCTCAAGTGTGTATTTAGGTTGGCTGTATACGTCCAACAGTTGTCATTAACATCGTTACCATACACATATCCTTTTGATAATTCAAAATATTAATTAATATGACCTTGCGAACCTTATAAATATAAAGTCCACGCGTAACTTTATTAGTCGTACTATTAGCCGAACGGTGCCCTTAGCCTTATTCTGTGAGAGTTCGATTTTTCAGTTGAATCTTTAGTTTGCTGTCGTGTCGCTCTAAGCGTAACACATGTCACATTAATTCTGATAATTTCAATATTGCCTTGGTGTGGCTCCGACTTGAGCATTCCAATTTAATCCTAGGATCCTCAAGAGTTCATGGTTATTTGACCTTTGCACATGGCCATATTTCATCTTCAGAACCATAAGGGTGCCCTAGTTTAGCTCTTTAATCCCTTGGAATGACCATTTAATCATTAGTGTGGTTTGCATGGTAATATGAGCCACATGTCATATACTGTAACTGAATCTTAAGAATCGTAAGTGTGTGTGGTATTTTGGATCTGTCATCAATAGGAATCACCATTAAATCATAGTAATCTGAAGTGTCAGTAAGAACCTCAATGAATGTCCTTTGGACACACAAGAATCATAAGCATGGCTTAATTTGGCTCTGAACGTTATGTGCATGGCCATTCAAGCTCAAGGGTATTAGGTTGTCAGTGTGCATCTAAAGGAATGACCATCAAGTCGTGGGAATCTGGGTGATTGAGTTGTACACGACAGTTGAAGCGTATAACTTCTTCGGGTACTTCCGCTTAGCTCTCTGACTGCTAAATGTTTCTCAAAGTGTTTTCAATAGATTACAGTATATCCAAAACTCAGCTGCCCGGGTTTTAAACAGATCTAAATCGTGTGACCATGTTACTCCTGTTATTTCTCACCTGCACTGGCTCCCTGTAAAGTACAGAATCGACTTCAATATTCTTCTTCTCACGTTTAAGGATTTGAATGGGTTTGCTCCTAAATATCCCGCCGATCTGCTGAAGTTTTAAATTCCACTGCGAAAACCTAGATCTGCTGATTTCTAGTCAGTTCAACACCAAACCACTTGGCTCACCGCTCATCCGAAGCACCTGCTGCATGAGTGATGTTGCTGTGCCTCAGGTACCTGCACATCTTCATGGTGTTTTGGTCCTTCCTGGCGGGGCTGGCAACATTTTACTATGCGCTCAGCCCGGAGACTCTGGTCCCAAACCTGCTGTTTCTCATAAGCAAAAAGCAGAAGGTGAGTCCATTGCAATGATTTACCACTGGCAGGGTAATTTTTTTTACATTTATGCTCACCAGCATTTACGCACTCGTTCATGTACAACTTCCCTATCCACAAGCGCTGCACTAAAAATTTAGTTATTGGCTTCAAAGAGAGAACCTGATATGTTTATAGGCAGTGCTGCACGAAAGGGGGGTGGTTGACACTGTCCGTTAAGTGTTTTTGTGCATACCCTGCAAGCAGGTGTGTTCAGAACATATTTACGAGGAGTGCACCCATTGTTGTGTAAAGTGGTCATGATTAATAATAATGTTGTAAACTGGAAGCAAATCACTTCAGCCACCCACTTGTGGAGCACTGCTGTGTTTGGTCAAAGGATGTGTGAATGTACCAAGCGATTAGCATGCACAGAATTAAGGCCGTTTTATTTCGAATTAAGCACTCGTGTTTTTTTTTCCAGAAATGCACGTGCCACACGTTTTGGTGGGGTTAACATGAAAAACTCAAGAGGTCGATTAACTGCCTTGGCACCCGACTACAGAACGCAGTCCGGAAATTATAGTTTGGCGTGCATTGTGTTTAAATTCAGCAGTGCTCTTGGGGCAACACATCACTGTGGCTGCACATCACTGTGGCTGTGTGGATGTGGGAGTGATTATGTTTGTTTTTCTTTTCATTTTGTGGAATGTCACGTGCCCTTTTAACAACAGGATGCGGATGGATCGTCTAGACCGATTGGGTGTGCTGTTTGCGGCGACGTGAAATGCAACAGGCATAGGTGAGCTGAGCATCAGAATTTAATGATTATCTTTTAAAGAATGTATTTGAATCAGACGTTTATTGAAAATGTTTTTGCATGTCACCATTCAGGCCTACACTTTCGCTGGAAAGCATGCAGCCCTGGCTCGACTTGAAGGTTCCTCAAAAGGTGGATGCATCCTTAGCAGAGGTCAGTAACTCTTCAGAGTCTGGTACATACTGCAGTCAAGCTTGGCTCTAAACACCATGGCGTGGTGGGGCGGGGGGGGTCATAGAAGTTGGATAATACTACGTACATCCATTGAGATTCATCCCTCACATTTCAACCTCCCGACATTTATGAACACTCCAATGTCCTGCATTAACCGTGGACCAAATTACCCGGATGGTGCTTAGCTTCGAAAATAAGTGCGCTTGAACCCTTGATCATGCTTGGATGGGAGACCAGCAGATACACAATCATGGGGCTGTCGGACTACCTAGGGGGCAGCAGAGGGCACTATAGCAACACATTCCTGCGGAGGGAGCTTGTAGGAACGTTGGGTTGCTCGGTCAATGGCCAGGGTCAACGGCGGCGTGGTGTATTCCGCAAATATGGCTGACTGTGAGGGCGGGCATAAGCCGGCGTGAGTAGGTTAAACGTTGAGTTTTATAAGGGCACCACGGGGTGACCAGCCCCTCCCCACCCAGCCCCACCCCTCCCACCACCCACCCAGCCCCACCCTCCCCACCCAGCCCCTCCCCACCCTCCCCTCCCCACCCAGCCCCTCCCCACCCTCCCCTCTCCACCCAGCCCCACCCCTCCCATTTTTGGATGCATGACGGACGGACACAATAATCCCCGGTGGGCTGGTGGAACCAGGTGGTTCCTAACAGTAAAATCCATTGTTGTATTCTACTTCTATGCTCCCCACCTTTACCAATTGACACGGACCAACGTGGTGAAGTCATGGTAAAAATAACCGGCATGACCTGCACGGGGTGGAGAAGCCCTAATCCAGCAATAGATTGACAAAGTGCTGTACATACACACATGCACCATCGTGGGATCATGTCTACCTATGAAGTTTTATGTTAGGTACATTTATCGTGTCTATGAATTGGAAAGTCATATGCAAGTGTTGAAACGACTGGTATCGAGCTCATCACTGCCTTTAAACTCGCAACCTGTACATTACCTATTGCATACATTCACGTAAATATTTGTTACCAATGTATTTATCATGGTGACGTTTATTTGCAGTTGTTGGAGCTTGTGCTGAAGAATTTCATCTATCCTTGGTACAGGTATGAAACGTGAATGCAATTCTAGCTATTTCATTCACCTTCGTTACATATAACGGCATATCATCATCGCAGAAAACCAAATATATCGGTGATATTTCATAGAAGTTTATAAGGCTATTTAATCATTCATTTATTTCTGACACATCCATTCGATCGATTTAACGTGACGTGTGGCTGTCATGAGGGCGGAGCCTCGTTTTGCATCGCTTTAACGTGGGATTGCGCACGCGTGCTTCGCAGCGATTTCACGGACGATGAGGCTCTGGTGGACGAGCTGCGCCTCACGATGCGCTTCGCCGCCGCTGTGCTGCTCCGTCGAACCAAGAAGGTGCCCGGCGCTCCCCTTTCATTCAGATGATGCGTACACTTCGCACACGGCGTCACGGTCCAGAGTCGCCAAATGAAAATTACTTGCCAAAGCGCTTCGTTTGGAGAAAAAACAAATCCTTAGCAAGGTCGCCCCTTTAATGGCGACAGCCAGCGTTCACCTGCTGCACAGAGATAGTTGCCACTTGGGGGGCGTCCCTTCGAATGCGTTGAGATGTAGATGCGTCGCTCGTCGCGTTTAAAGCGCTCCGAGACGTCCCAGCATAAAGGGCTCTTTATCAGAAACAAATCATTCACTGTGTAACACAAAAACATTGTTTCTGGGTAGTAAGTGTTATTTCCGAATTGCTTATGCCTCAAAAGTACAGAAAATGGCTATTATTATTCCCCACAAACTTAGCTTTTGTGACCAGGACAGAAAAGCCAAGTTAATAATCCACTCCATTAATAACACTGTGTTGAATAAAGCTCAAATATAAAATGTTCTGCAGCACAAATTATGTTTCGGCTGATCATAGTTTAATTTTTAATTTGAGTTACAAAACCAGTTGAAAAACAGATATATGGTAACTATAGTACTGATAAGTAAACAGACAAGGCTATATTTCAAACGCAATTACAATTGAAGTTGTAATTAATCAACATTTTAACGTCAAATTGTGATTTACTCTGAACCTCTTCGAGGCTCCTGGCCTTGAACTCAGACCTGGCCTCCTGGGCCATGGCCTTGAATGCAATACCGCTTACCGTTTCGCTTTAGTTCTAACAACTAGAGGCTTTCTGCATTTTCTGCTTCCCAGATAGATGTTCCCTCCCTCATCACGGACAAGTTGCTCAAGGTGGCCATGAAGCACATTGAGATCGTGGTGCGAGCCAAGCAGAAAGGTACCGGTTCTCCGTCACCTCGTGTAGAAATAAAATAAAATAAAAAGTAATAATATAAATAAAATAATAATATTATTTCTTTTATTTTATAAATAAAGTAAAATAATATTTACTATTTTATTTTATAAATAAAATAATATTAATTATTTTATTTTATAATAGAAATAAAATTATAATAATTTTATTTCTATTATTACTTTTAGTAATTTTTTATTTTATTTTTTACCTACGTGACTTTACCGAAAAAACTTAAGAGTATGAATTCTTGTTAAGGTGTTTTTTGACGAGTGCTTTGCATTTTGTTGTTTTCTGTGCTTGTGCTTCACTGCCAGCGCAGTTTCACCAAAACAATTTGAGTGCGCGTGGGTGACCGGGCGTAGGTACGTTAGCGACGTTTGGTCCGATGCCCCCGTGTCTCCCTTTTTAACTGCCAGTGCGCAACACGGACGCCCTGCAGCAGGCGGCTCTGGAGGAGTATGGGCCCGACCTGCACCTGGCCCTCCGCAGCCGGCGCTCCGAGCTGCGCTACCTGCGCACGCTGACCGAGATGCTGCTTCCGCAGCTGATCCCGCACAGCACGGCCGACACCAAGCACGTGCCTGCGTTGCACACGCCGCGCGCTCCGCGCTCGCGTCCTCTCCACTCCGCGTGCTTATCTGCGATATGCACGAGTCTAACTGTGCACGTGTATATATATTCAACGGGATTTGTACATTGATGTGCATACTGTAGTCATCATCTCCACGTGCTCCGCACCCGAATTTAAAGCTAGTTTTAAGTGGCAGACTGAAATGTATGCGTTAAAAACTTCTTTCGCACCGTACGTAGCCAACCGTGCAAATCGAAGGTGCGGAAATGTATACAACACCTCCCATATCTGACTCCAGTTAACAGATAAAAACGCACGCAGAAAAAACACTAGACCAGCAGACATCAGCCTAGTACATTGGCTACGTACTTGCACATCCCGATGTCAGTCCACTGCTGGATAGAGTTATTCGTGCTGCCGGAGTGACAGAGGCGGTTGCCTTCTCCGTTTCGCCACAGGTCTCTGATGCTGCTTGTGAGAGAAGTGGTGTCGGGCTCCGTGCTGCTGCCCTTGCTGGACCAGCTGGCCTCACCCGTGAGTTCCCTAAAGTCGCTCTTGCCCACGAGCCCACGGCGCCACCTTCGGTCCGCGAATTTAAGCCGCTCCCTTATCCTCTGCCTCGGCGCTTCTCAACCTCTTCAATTCCACGGCGCGCTTTGGCAGCACGCCGAGCAAAAAAAGAATCACCGGGTGGATGGGTGGGAATGCCGGAGTGCGGGAGCCGATGGCTGCCTGCTGCCGTACTGTGTCGCGATCAATGGAGAGGTGGGGGCGGAGGGTACGGAGGGGGTAGTAGGGGCTGGATAGACCACTGAACTGCACGGAGGAGAGCGTTCGTCTGTCCTAGGTTGTGAACAGTGAGCTCCTCATAATTCTGGCATACCTGGGAGACACTGGTTGTGAATCTCTGCTCTGCTGCAGCAGCCAGACTAGTGGTCAACTTCCTTACGGTCATCAGCCAGACTGCCCACCATCAGCGTTTTTTATTCCCATTCTGTCAGCATCACATCACGAGAGGAAGTGTTCATTCAGTAAAGTCACGTAGAAGGAAAAACAAATAGAATACGACGTTTCGATTGCAACACAAGCAACTGTCATCAGGTGTGAATGAATGCAAGCTCGCAGAGAGACGCATACGGAGAGACAAACAGACACGGAGAAAGGCATACACAGAGATCCAAACACAGAGAGAGAGACACATAGAGAGACACACAAGCAGAGAGAGAAGTGTTCATTCAGATCTCTCGCAGTACGACCCTTCATGTCAGAGAAGGTCCCACCGAAGAGGATATCACGGATTTACGTCTGAGTGACCTCTGGTCAACAGAGGAGGGAGCGGCAATCTCTCATCTCCTCTGCCACTGGGAATAATGCACGTCACGTGAATGTTTAACCCGTTTTTCATTATCACAGCGAGAAATTAGCCAAATTAAGTACAGAACCATCTTTAATGTCATGGGTTTTTTCTGTGGAGTCCTGGCGGACCGTGCTGAGATCATCAGCTCACGACACTTGAGATACCCGTTTAATCGCAGGCATCTGCATGGATTTGAGCCCAGGATCTTAGCGCTGTGTGCAAAAGCCGACTCGTGTGTGCTCCGTGGCTTACTTTAAATGCGAATTTTGGCCTCGCTCTCACCAACATTATTTGGTGACCTTTCACCTGCCCTAGTCTCAGTACAGAATACGAGGTCTCATGGTTTCTCCCTTTCTTGTTGAAAAACACTCAGAAGGTTAGCTGGAGGTGAACCCACCAGACACGAAGTCGCCACGCATTGTTGTAAACAGCAGATGCCCCCACACCTCGTGGCTCCCTCCTTCCCAGAATCAGTAAACAATCAGGGGGTTACATGGCGGTTGAGGTGCTGAAACGTTGGGAGTCAACACATATAGCTGGAAACGGCAGATGCCTAACGGTGACTCCCTGCCACGCTGAACAAACATGGAGGTGAATTCAACATAGTGATACTCTAATAGACAACCATCAGTTTAATACGTAGGCTTTCACCACCAATATCCATAATAGAGGTTTTTGGTGTTAGATCGCGTAAATATAAATGTGTCGTTAAACCCTCCACCACCCGACAGTCAATTCGTAAGGTTTGTCACGTAAACAAAACATGCCAATTAGGTACTAGTTCAGCACACGAGTTTTTTGGAGAGTAAACCCACGACATTTACCATTCGAGTACGACGTTTCGCTGGTAATTACAACCCGACTTATCAGGCGACAGCCAGACAGAATCGCCTGATAGACAACCATCACGAAACTTATATATGGAAAAGGCACGCGTATAATACCACACTGTGATAGTTGTGGTTGGTATATGAATGGTAATGTGTGTGCACATGCTGATGGCTATGCATGAGTAATTGTATTTTTTTTGCCACTTTTTTCCAGGACTTTGTGAACTTCTTGATTTTGCTCTTTTTGGACGAAACCCCGGTGAGTCTCAGCCGTGGCAGTCAGATTAAAATAATATTATGAAGCGTGGTGAGTTTGCATAGCATCTGCATGAGCGTAGCAATTAACCTGCATGTATTTATGCATCGTTGGGTGCACTGCGACAATAGCAAATGATATACCAGTGTCTTCTTGTTTTCACATTGATACACCGTAATGAATGAGCAGCGAGGATATTGTGCTGTGGTTAATGAGTCGTGTAACAGTTAACTCGCCCCCCCCACCGCCCCCATCAGCTATTCCATGAATTATAGGTCACGATTAGAGTGGGATAATACATAACAATCATCGCCACCTACTGACAGATTCATTCCCCAGGTTACCCTTGTAAATGAGGCTTAACCTGGTCTTTTAACTGCTCACCTGGTTCAATGAATTGAACTTGAACACCCCTTGTGTTTATCGCTGTGGGCAGATGATAGACTCGACGGAGCCATCCTCACCCCTTGTGCCGTTTTTGGAGAAGTTTGTGCAGCCAAGGACAAAGTCCTTCACCGTGAGTCGTCCACACGTCCCCCGCGACACGTCACTCGGCACCAGGACGAGACCCTGGGGCCAACTCGTTTAACACCCGTACACCAACACGCAGCCTCCACACGCTCAGCACCTGCGATTAGCACGGTTGGCTACATACAGTGCGAAATAAGTTCGACGCACTGTGTAAGATAATAAACATTTTAAATGAGAATGAGAATTCTTCATGCTGTGACCAAATAACCGAGAATGGGCCCGATTGCCTCATATCTCGGAAGCTGAGCAGGTTTTGAGCATGGATAATCCATTAGATTGGCTTCCACCATTCGTAAAAGGTGTGTTGGGAGGTTGCGGGAATACATGGAGGGTGGTGCAGCCAAATCCGTTGTTGTGCTGTACTTCTATGCCCCCGTGTCTGTGCTTCCCACCTTCACCAACCCTCACTGAACAGCAACATAGGGAGGGGTCCTTATCCAGAAGTGGATTGACAAAACGTTTCTGCTCGCCTCAATCCATAGTACTTAGCAAATCTTATATCAAGTACAATGATTTAAAACCCAAAGACATCTATGCTATGAACACAAAACACTTTATGATTCTACAAAACATTTAAATATAATCGTAACCCGGGATTTACGCTCGACTTAATTAAAGTGCAAACGGTTGATAATCGGGTAGTGCAAGTTGCACGAGCATAACCCCAACCGCCATGTGTGGCAATCGTAGGTGCTCAAGCTGGAGCTGAAGGAAATTCGCAAGACCCAGGAGTTGCTCTTCCTCTTCATGAAGTTCCTGAAGAGCCAGGCGGTCGTGCATGTGCTGCAGTTCTGTCTCTCCGTGGGTGAGCAAATGCCCCGAACACCAGGGGCAATGAGAGGGGGCAGGGCCTCTGAGGGGTGGGGGTGCGGGGAAAGGGGTGCAATGGTAGCTCAGCCGTCCGGCTAAATCTTTTCACGCGTTTATGCGTTTTGCGGTGAACTTAAATATCTGTGTGTTGAACTTTTTTCACAACGTACGTAGGCAACCGTGCTCATCGGACCTGCAGGGGAAGAACAATGAATGATATATAATGAGCAGTTCGAAACAAATTAGTTTTGAATCGAAATGAAATGATGGTTATGCTTAACAAAACAGAAGCTGCCATGATTGCAGTATCTTAATGTCAATGCATTTTGTCATGTATTATTTATTAGGGAACGTTTCGGCGAACCTCAAGCTCTTTCATGAGGTTCCTGCTTTGGGATATTTGATTCATTCTAAATTTGTGAAATTCCCATAGCCACTGGGCTTCGAGGTGGTAGTGAGATGGCAGTCCAGCAAGTGGGTTCAGGAACCCATCTTTGTGGAGCTTTGGTATGTCCTTGTGTTTGTTTGTAGATCTCCTGTAGATGCTCCAGTTTTCTACTACAGGCAAAATACTGCGTTCTTTTCCGTATTTTAAAGGTGCATGAGGACAAAGTGACAGTTTGGAAACAATATGGGGTGAATGATTGTTCTTGGTGTGAGCACACGGGCGTCCTTTACACGAGGAAACTCTTCCTCTGTGACCGCACAGCCGTCCCTGCTCACGCAGCACCGCCTCGTTTTCCGCAGAGGACTTCAACGACAAGCTAATCCGGCCGGACCTGAGCGACACCGAGATGCAGGAGTTGCACGCCGAGGTCTGCTGCCTGTACCGCACTTATTGCTGCGACGGCAGCGTCGACAAGATCAAGTTTGACCCTGCCGTGGTGGCGGGACTCGCTACGGGTGGGTCGTCCCACATGAAGCCGTATATTTGAACCTGAGATTTTGTCTGTGTGTGGTAGTGTAGTTGCGGTTAGCGCGCTGCGCTACGAAACCGGCGAACCGAGTTCGATTCCAGCTCGCAGCCAACACCAGTGATGGTTATCTGAACTGGTGTACTCATTTGTGTACCTGGTGCCGTGTGTAAACCGCCATTGGGAAGACAAAGGCGGCCAGGCGTGGTGCTGGCCACCCACCCCCTCGTGTGCCATGCCGGCCTTTCATAGGTGCTCGCTCACAGCACTTGCCCCAACAGTCTGGTAAAGGTGATATGGGGGGGTGGGTACCTTTGTCTTTGTATGAGAAACAAGGATGGGTTTTACCCTTTCGGACAATAAAACAGTTGTGTTAAGATGTTCAATCACCAAATATAAACCTTTTGCAAGGAATCAAATCTGCATTAACCACATGTACTTGTGGTGAACATGCAAACAAACATGCTCTGATAATATCTGCAGTGTCTTTGAAACTGATTGTCCTACACCAGAGACAGCCTTCTTTTATGGCCTTGTCTCACCAGTGTCAGACCGGAGAACGCCAAAAGGCGAACAGTACAAAGAGAGGGCACTATCAGAACATTTATAGCTCGGGTAAGCAGCTATGTTCTGACAAAACAGTTGTTTACCCAGAAAGGGTAAAAACCTATTATTTTTCATACATTTGTAAAGGCAGTGCATGGACTAGCGGTCACGAGCGGTAATTACAGGCTAGGTGACAGAGAAGGGAACGATCTGGAATCATCTCCAGGAAGGTTCGGGAACTCGCCAGAGAATCCGAGAAGTAAGGGCGTGACCAGGGCCGGAGCGATGGCCACGCCGGGGATGAAAAGGGGCGAGGAGCGAGGTTCGGGGCTGCTGTTGAAGTTGGGGTCGTCACGTCGTCGCTGTAAAGCGACTGACCAAAATAAAGAAACCCCATGGTCTTTGTTCATGCAGTGGTGCACGGACCATACGGCGACGTGGTGAGGCTGCAGAACACGCCGCACCTGTTCCAGGCGTACGAGCACGTGCTGGCGCTCTTGGAGAACGTGTTCACCCCCATGTTCTGGCAGAGCGACGAGGTATGTGCAGAGAAGTCGCGCGCATGAAGCCAGCGCTGGCACTGCCTCGAGTTTTATATCACGTATCTGACTGAGTCCGAGAGCCTTCATCAAGTTTCTGTTGAGGCTCATAAATAACTATCAGGATGGTTGCTGCTCCGTACATTCGTAAGTGGGCTTAGCTTTGCTCTCGGTTTGTCAAAATTGTACTCTCTGCTGCCTTGAAATGGACACTAAAATATAAATAAGAATTTCATTTAAGCAAAATGTTACCAATTGCATTGTAAATAGGTTTAGTGCTGTCAGAAAACATTGCTTATATGTGTTTCAGTCATATGGCACTGAGTGTTGAAACGCAGATTCCTGTTTGAGCCTATGATTGTGTTTTTATTCAGTAAGCGCTCATGATAATGATTTGTTTTTGATATACGCAATAAGAGTGCTTTACACGCAATAAGCATCTTACATCTCATGTCAAAATATTTATAAGGGTAACCTCAGTTGTAGCCGTTTCCTTGGGCACGAGGCTACTCGGCATTTGGGTCTGTGACTGGACATGAGAATGCCAGCAGCGGGCAATGATTGCTACGTGTAATCCTAATCCGCCTTGGCTTACATAGAATGGTGATGAATTTGTACATGTTTGTGTGATTGTTCTTCTCCGATGTGATGACCGCTGTGCTGTGCGTAGTATTTCAGGTACATGATCGGAGATGAGAACTTGAACTCCACCCAGGGAAAGATGATGAAGTGAGTTCGTACGCTCGTGCCCACGTTAGCCTGGGGACTTTTGAGACTTTTTTGTATGTGTTTATATTTCGATAGGAGCCCGAGACGGAGCACAAACCGTGTCGCCGGGGTGGGGCGGTACAGGAAACCCGCGGACACAAGTCCCAAACTCTGTGCTCCGGAGGGAGGGAATTTAGCTCGCTGCCGCCCCACCGAGTGGGGACCGTGAGCGGGGTGTGTGTTCTTTTATGTGGGGAGGGGAATATGAGTGGAAGAAGAACTTGAGGGAGCAGGGGGGGAGAGGGGGGGGGGTGATGGGGGAGATACTGGCGATTTTAAATGAAGCCCTAACCCAAAAAACAGCAATTATTTTATAGACACATAGCTAAGCCTTGTTATCCCCAGCCTGCCCAACATGAGTTTATTAACGATGAAAAAAGGCTTCAAAATCAGCCAGGTGAACTCTGGTGATATAGTTTGCGTCATTGCTCTTGTGATGCCACGAGCGCGACATTTCAATTGTTGTTTGGTTCTCGATAATGAATCGTCACAACTACTTTGTGTCAGCCTGAGACCCACAGCCCGAGGTAGTGCGTATCCAAATAAATGATAAGAAATATTACATTTTAGCGGGTGCATCTTTAAAGAGTGCCATTCCAGTGCAACCCTCTTCCTCCGCTCGGTGCTTCTCAGGGTCGGCAGTGAGCTCGGGTTGAACGTGTAATGCAGCAGCTTTTTGTGTAGTTGGTTTGAGGAGGCTTGTAGCTGGCACATTAGCGTCCTGAAACTCCTTCAGCTTAGTGTCTACTGCACTGGAGTACATGATTATACAATTAATATAAGGTACAAAAAATAACAGGACTTGACATACAAGGACAGGAAGTCATATATCTTTGACTGAAAACTAAATTGTATTTACCAGGTAAAGCCTGCAAAGCTATTATCTCTTTTTCACAAGCGACCTGTCCACACATGATAGCTCATCGAAGCGAGCACAGGGAGGACATGCAAACTCCAAATATACAGTAATCAGGATCAGGATCGAATCCTAAAGCCTGCCTACCACGCGAGGGAGAAAACGTCTCATCGCTACGGCACACCCATTAGACTCGCCCTACCTACATACTGAGTGAAACGTCGCACTCCAGTTGTTGTGGGTTTACTCTCCAACACACAACCGGTGTGCTGAACTAGTATCGAATTGGCACGTTTTGATCATTGGTTTTTTACCCTTTTATCTGGCAACAAAACTGACACCTTTTTTACAAGGAGTCATGTTTGCATTGACCACACAATACCTGCAGTCGGAATGCAAAAAAAAACATAACTCTGATGATGTATGCACTGTCCTTGAAATTGATTGGTCCACAGCTGTCAATGCAAACATGACGCCTTGTAAAAAAGGTGTCAGTTTTGTTGCCAGATAAAAGGGTAAAAAAGCAATTATTATATTTTACTACTGGCAAATGAGGTTCCAATGATGGTTGGCACGTTTTGTTTACGTGACAAACCTTATTAATTGGCTGTGTGGGTTGTTGCCGGTTTAACGAAAAAAACACTAATGGATACTGAGCGAGTTGGCGGGGGGGGAGTTGCGGTGCGGGGGTGCAAGCTCGACTCTGCCACTGCTGTGGGGAGATCTGAAGCATTAATAATTATTGACCTGTGTGAGCCAAGGGGCCTGGATCGCGTTTCACTTCAGTAATGCGTTTCCTTCCGTTTGGTGATTTGGAAAGAGTTTGAGATCGGTTTAGCCACTAAAGCCCTCGTGTGTTATGTAAGTTGATTTAAATTGAAACCACCGTGGTCATTAATGTAGAGGTATTATGTTCTTAATTGAAACCGATTTTTTTTTACGTACAGAAATTTGTGACGAGCTAGTTGGGCCTGCACCACGTCATGGAAGCGTC
Organism: Entosphenus tridentatus; assembly: GCA_014621495.2. Taxonomy (NCBI): domain Eukaryota; kingdom Metazoa; phylum Chordata; class Hyperoartia; order Petromyzontiformes; family Petromyzontidae; genus Entosphenus; species Entosphenus tridentatus. The sequence continues at coordinate 4,384,201 of CM025673.2, forward strand.
ATTTAGATACGCAAGACTAAACAATAAAAATACATAATCTATTGAAATAGAAAAAGAATGTTCGAAATCGCTATTAATCTTAAACAATCACGTCACGTATTTTAAACGGCTCAGAGTCTTGGGAAAAGTTTAAAGGTCGCGAAGCACTGTTGGCTACATATGATCGGCACGGTTGGCTACGTACGGCGCGAAAGAAGTTCACCGTATTCATTCGAGGCGTAACCCTTCACCTGCCCAACGCTGTTTATTTCAGAGGAAGCTTGTCCATAGAGGATGGCAGGTGAGTGGCGTGGCAGACTGTGCATTGTCTCCATCGTTCAGTGCCCGAGCGCGGGACGTCAGCCGCTTGCTCGCGCGCGTTCATCTGACCGCATGCACGTGCAACCAATCGTAACCGCGATTTCATGCCTACGTTCGCGTTAAACCTGCTGCCATTAACCCCTTTGTTGGGCATCTCTCGCCTGTTGCTTCGTTGTCGAAATATTCGCGTGAGAGGCAGGGGAAGGAGATGAAATCGCTGCAGGGGAGGATAGTGTAGGTGTGGTAAGGGATCGGGCGTACATCTACTTTAATCGAAGATGCAGCCAAAGAATGAGTAGCTCTTGTAGCAGCTATACAGGTAGGAGAAAGATGAGTGCTATTAGGGAGGGAGGGACGAGGGGGGGACAGCTGTGTCAAGAGATCATGCATACATCCACCTTTACAGAAGATGCAACTCACAAAATAAATAGCTCTTCTAGCTGCACAGTTAAACCTTGTCCCAGCTGTGTCCGACATTACATTAAATCTGTTCTTGAGAAAAAATACTTTATAGTCACTCACGCTTGCACTCTAATGATTTCACTGTGGCGTAACTGCTATACTTTCATGTAAAATTACACCAGAGATGTCACTGGAGCACGTCTGAATGTTAAGTTAAAGTATTATTTCTGTTTAATTAAACCTCAAACCTTTGTCGGACAGCGCAGGACACAGCCAAAGTACGTCGCTCCAAGATGAGCTGTTTGTTTTTTTGTTGCATTTTTCTTTATGTACAATACCCTATTCATTGTCAACTCTTTCATGTATTCAGTCATCTCATGTCTTTCTCAACAGATCCCACACTTGCCCATCTCGGACTTTCACTGTGCGTCTGTCTGTGTCTCTGTCTTCATTATACTTTTTTTTTATAAAAACGCCCTCCCACATGAACGGACACTTCCACGCAATCGCGTTGCGGCCTAGCTTTGAGCGGGAGCCCAGAGCCTCTCCTGAAAGCCCAGGCCTGTCTCCTTCGGGCTCCACAAGCTCCTCCCCGGCCCCTCCATCCCCCTGCTCCTCCACTTGCTCATCTTCCACCTCCTCCCCTTTCCCACACGTAGCATCCATCCTCACTCTCCCATCCACCATCCTGCCCTCACTGCCCACGGCTCGCAAGTAAGTGCTCGTGCCGTAGTCATGATGAGAGATTGGCGAGGAGCAGTGCCTGTGTGGGGTATGCACACTCGCTGTGACCATTGCTGCTTCACCCAGGTGGCCATGGGGTAGTGGTCACCGTGTAGTGTGAGTGCTCCCCCCAACATTCACTCTTTCGCCATATCTCGTCATTGCTGCACCCTTCACTGTTACTCGCTCCTTCCGTTTGCATGCACGTCCCTAAGGGAAGCGAAGTTTCTTCATGGAGCCTGATTAAACCATTGCTGCTTAGGAAGTTAAGCAAAGATAATATGCGTGTATCAGTGTATCTTTATTATGAGTCGGCTCATGAAGATACATAGGTGTCATTGTCAAGTAAACCTAGCCTGTCAGCAAATTGAGTCTTCCTGGATGGATGAATGGAATTACATTTAGCCAAAATTCTGTATACGATGGGTGACTGACTTAGCTTAAAATCCTCCTCGTGCCCGTTCGATAGTAATCTCATGCAGCGTGGTCCAAAGGAGTGTGGTCAAGATGGGAAACTCGGACTGCGAGATGACCCCAGAACTGATGTCGCCCAGAGCACACCGTGCTTGTGCATGCTTTAACATCTGCTCCCTGCATGTCTCATAATAAGGGATGTGACGATTTTACCCCCTCCATGACCCAATTAAATTGTCACCATTTTTGGCAACGAATCTGAAACGCGAGAATTGACTTAGAGTTTGTATTTTGCGGTATGTGTGTAATATACCAAAGTTCTCATGAGCCAATGGGAACGTATACACAATTGTAATAAATAAAATACTGCACACATTCAACTCGCTAATCATGGACGAGAGAATTGATTTGAATAACTTCAATCATTACATCCCTAACTCGTGAAAATCCCGCTAAGCCCTTGTTGCTGCACGTACCACCGAGTTTAATTTAAGACGTAAAACACTTTGTGTTGTGTTCACCGCATAACCCTGCTTGATGTGTACTTATGTTACCAATTGCAGTGTAAATGCATGATGTGAGGTTGAGACCATTCAACGGCCAATTAAATGACCACTTCAACTTGAGAATTATGAAGGCATATTTTTGTAAAGGTTCTGTGAACATTTACCAAGATTCAGCCAAATTAGAGACTACAATATCATTTTAGCTTTTTACAAATACAGAATATCAACTGCAGTATACGAAGACAGTATTGCGTGATATTTCACAGTTCAGACATTTTTTCTTCAAATATTCCTGGCAAAAATTGTAAATTGCCCACATTTAAACATCAATATTGACACCTTGGCAAGCTGCTGCGTTGCGTGTATAAACACTGGTATGTGTGAACATGGGGTGGAGCAGGGTACAGCGGTCGTGCATTAGTTCACTCGCTGCATGTTCTGTTTCAACTCTACACAGACAGCTCTACTTACTGCACTGCCACCTACAGGTGCCTGATTTCCCTGTAGCTGGGTGTCCACTTTTCCCACTTCCCCCCCAGGTGTCTTAAAATGGTTGGCATGGGCCTTGGTACACGAAATTAAATGGGCCCCCCACCACCTATCATCGTAGTCGAGCATCTGGGCCCTGGGGCATTTGCATTGCCCACACGGACTTGGCAGCTACGCCACTCCCTCCAAAAGTTCTGGCTTTGACGCGTGCACCACCATGTCCGGCCCAGTGCTCACGGGCCGCCACGGGGTTATACTTACTCGGCACGACTCTCGAACGTGACTGAAGGAATGAGTGAATCGGCGAGTGTCGGGGGGCTGATCGAATGTGTTCTGCCGCCAATGATAGGCAGCTGAACCGGCGCGGCGGTGAGACCTTTGGAATCGGCCGCATCAGCAGCAAGTTCAAGCATGTGTTCAAGAGCAATACGCTGGAGGGAGGCCTGCCCGTCATGGAGGACCCAGACGAGCTGGGCCTGGTACGTGCACCTCTCCTCTCCCCTTTTCGCCCCACTGCCATCGTCGTAGTGTCGCATTGCCAGAAATGGAACCGAGGTTTTTCGGGATTGCAGTGCACTGGTCGATTCATCATCGCTCGCCGTTGTTTATGCGCAATGGTGGATCGATCACATTCAGTGTAGTGACAAATCAGCGACTGCGCTTTTCAGCTTACAAGTGGTACAGAACTGGTCCTGGGGCCTCACCGAAATTGAATCTGCCTTAACTACGTACCTTCTGCAGTGTGCTCGTGTTTGAATGACAGCAATGGAGACAAGAGGTGGCCGGCATGTGAGCTGGCCACTCTACCCACGAGTGGAGTGTGCCTTGGCGGTCTTGAAATAAACTTTTTATTTTACCATGTAAGGCCCACTGAGCTATTTCGCTCTTATTTTCTGAATTTTACCTGGCACACAAATGATAGCCCAACGAAGTGGCTTATCATGGGGAAATTTGTAGCAGCCAAATACTCTAAACGCACGTTGATTCTAAATGTGGAGGAATAAACTGGAGGGACACCAAAGAAAAATCGCTGCAACCACGGGGAAAGAGACACGCAAACTCCAAATACACAGCAGCAGGCGTCAGGGTGGGGATCGAACCCACGACCTCCTGTATACCAGGCGAGGTAGTTAACTTCTCGCCACCGTGGCGCCCAGTCATCATAGCAGGTGTTTCTCCCGCGACTCTTGTGTGTTTGTTCGTCCGCTGTCCTTCAGCAGGTGGAGGAGGCGAACATGGTGGAGGAGGACGACTTCCTGGAGGACGCGGCGGCGGCCGCGGCGATGCTGGCACAGCAACAGCCGTCGGCGCCGCGCGATCTCTCGTCGTGGCGCGTGTGCGCCGTCTCGCTGGACGTGGGCTTTGACGACGCCCGCAAGGAGAAGACCTTCCTCTTCCTCATCGAGGTTCAGCGCCTGGACGGAAAGCCCGGTGAGTGGGCTGGGGTCGTCCGGCGGCAGTGTGCATGTGTAATGGGTTCCGGAGACACTTGTAGAGGTAACTTCTTTATTACAATCCAACAGCACTCCAACAGTCCTGATACTCTGTTACAGCCTAGGTACACAGCCTAGGTAGACAGCCTAGATACACTACTCTGGCTACGCTCTGGAACTCGCCCTCACAAGGACGTAGAGCCGGGAGTTCCAGAGTCCCACCACTGGCTTTCACAGCATCCCAGGGTCCTGAGCTACAACTGGCCCCGATCGTCCAGGGAGCTGCCCTTTTATGCCTCGTCCCCAACGAGGGGTGGCGCCAAGGGGCTTAAGCGTCTGGATTGCCTAGGGTCCCAGAGCCCCCAGCAGCCCCTCCCCTCCCTCTTATGTCACTACACACGTACGTACGTTGTTGTGCGTATGTTTGTACGTTGAACTTCTTTTGCACCGTACGTATCCAAGCGTCCATAAAACAGGTGTTTTTTGGGGTTATGTTAATGTGTCGAGTAGAAAAAAATTAGCATCAGGCGCCTAGTTAGGTTATGCTTATATTTAATGGAAATACGGCTAAATGTATCATGTTGTCTTCATATTTTACTAAATTTTCTTTTAACAAGCAGAAATATCTGCGATTGTGCCAACACCATATGAAATCACACCCCTGGGCTGTTCTAGAGGCAAGGATCCTTCTAAATGAGTGGCTCTGTCCAGTATATTTAAATAAATGCAATGCCACCACCATCATTAGCAGAATATCCTATGCGGTGTGTATGTCATTCGCTGTTGTTGCTGGCATTGTATGCATATTCAGCATAGGTTCCAGGTCAGTGAACGGGTTGTGCCACGCAAGTGGTTTTGTGCAATGCAGCACTAGCAGCAGCAGCAGCACCACCACCAAACGCCATGAAGGAGAATAATAGAAGCCACTGCTGACATGCACTCTGACCTTGCCATCGACAGATGAGCCCGGACACAATCACTGGACTGTGAAGCGCAAATACGACGAGTTCTACGCTCTGCAGACCAAGCTCACGGAATTCCACGGTAAGGCTGACTCCGTATTCATAACTCGCATGCGATTTTCACCGAAGAATGCGTTTACATATGCCCGCAGCCATTTCTGTCCGAGGTGCATTACCGTAATGATGATGTACTTCTTAACTACAATAGCTAGATGTATGGCAGTTGCGTGGATCCAAACACTGTTGCTGTATACGGAAACCCTGGCAATGGTCATATTTAACTATTGCTCCCCATTAATTTGACAATGACAATAAACAATTGACTGCAGAGAACGTTACTGCTCGTTGGCGTTTCTAATGGACAAGTTGGCTTGATGTATTTTATACACAACTAGCTGTACTACCCGGCTTCGCCCAGTGGCGATGTTCACACACCAGAGAAGTTACTCGTTTGAGGCTGAGTCGACCTAGGGGAGGCCCAGGACCGGTTAAAATAATCATCACCGGTGGTGGCTGTGAGCAGGAATCGAAATCGAACTTGGGTCGCCGGGTTCGTAGCGCAGCGTAGCGCTAACCACTACATTACAATGCGTTACGCTTCCACATGCGCGGGTCACGTCACAGATTTGACCGTCACAGCTCACTTGCCGTGCAAAACATTTTTGCATTATTGAGCCCCCCCCCCCCAAAAAAAAGTGTATTTTTATAATTTTGCATGCTGTACAGTCTGGAAAGTACCCACAGGGCAAATTTAATGTTTGTTGCATGTCGGGAAGTACGCTAAACATTTTGAACAGACACACGAGCACATACGTCCGAGCAGGCCCATGTATTCAGGGAGAAAAAATAAAGTGTGATTTGCGCTAGCAAGAATTGGGAGTGTGAATCGAACAATAACCTGTGGTTTTTTGTTCTTTTAATGTATTGAATATTGTTGAAGGTGGATAGAGCATGGATGAGATGTGGATATGTAAAAAGGGAAGGGAAGGAATACCCTATATCCATGAAGTTAACTCCCTTGCCTGGTATGCAGGAGGTTATGGGTTCAATCCCAACCCTCCTACCTATATATTTTAAATTTGCATGTTCTCCCCCTGGTCGCGTGGATTTTTCTCCGGGTCCTCCAGTTTTTCCATCCACATTTAGAATCAACGTGCGCATAAAGTATTTGGCTGCTTGAAATTTCTACATGATAAGCCACTTTTGTGATAGCCAGGTCACTTATGAAAACGAGCTATATAGCTCAGTGGGCCATACCTGGTAAAATAAAAATAGTTTAGTTATAATATCTTTTAAATAACTCAAGGTGGCTTCCAAGTGACGAATATTGTGGCTTCTCTTTTCCACCCCCCCCACGCCCCTAACATTCTTACAGGCTCCTTCCCCGATGCTCAGCTGCCTCCAAAGAAGGTGATCGGATCAAAGGGTTTCGAGTTTATGGAGTCCAAGACTAAGGGCTTCGAGCTATACCTGCAGGTACGTCGCCCTCACAGAAAACTAAATCTTAATAATAATCTCATGCTCTCGAGAGCTGATGATCAACTCACCCAAAATGTGTCCAATATAACAGTGTCGAGCCGCGATATTACTTGGATGGGCGGCCTTCGTGTCCTCAAATGTTGCCATGAAACTGCAGGGCTACGTGGGGGGCAGCAGCAGGCAGTGCAGCAAAATACACTGTTGTACTGCACTTTATATGCCCCTCGTCTTCACCGTCCCACCTATGCCTATACACGGCCGGTATAGGCATGGGGAGACCCTCACCCAGCAGTGGATTTGACACAGCATGTACATGCTGCAGAGAGCCAGCAAGAGGCACTGTTATAGGCAGGTATTGTTGAGTAGCATTTATTTTATCCCTAACCAAGGACATTCTTATTGTCACAGGCATCCATGCAATCCATCCGCAGAGGTTAGAATTTTGGATAAGGGCTCGTCACATTAAGACATAAGGTTAGGCACATTGGCATGCTTTCTAGCATGCTTTTAAGACTTCAGAGCGTGAGATAATTACAGGTTGCTGTCTGTTCATTGTAGCACCATGCTGAAAGAGGGTTTTTTATGGGGAGCAAATATTACCTTTTTTGGCTTGCCTTCTAAAAAATGCCAGAGTGCTTACTCTTTATATAGTAGCTAACTGAGTTAAAGTGTTGTTGGTTGGTTGCATAGTTTTGAGGTGATCCACACCTGGAGAGGGGTGGGGGGGGAGGGTTTGTGCTGTAGTGCGGTGGTGGGTGGGATTGCCGCAAGCGCGCTTGTGTTTGCATCGTCATCGCTTGGGGAGCGGGGAGTGCAGCGGTTAGCGCTACGCCGCGCGGCGAGCCCGGCGACCCGAGTTCGATTCCCGCTCACGGCCAACGCCGGTGACGATTTATCCGAACCGTTACTGGGCCTCCTCTAGGTCGACTCAGCCTCACACGGGTACCTGGCGCGATGTGTAAGAACATCACCGCTTAGGGAGACAAGGGCGGCCGGGCGTGGGGCTGGCCACCCACCCCGTCGTGTGCCGATCCGTCCCTTCACAGGTGCTCACTAACAGCACTTGCCCCAACAGTCTGTTAAGGCTATATGGGGAATCTTTGTCTTTGTTTGTCATCACCGCATGGCAGAGCTTACTGCAGCACCCGACGCTCACACACAGCCAGCTCCTCGTCGACTTCCTATCCCGTGACGGAGAGGCGCAGTTCTCCGACAAGACCTTCCCAGACGTCAATATCGGCAAGCGTGCACACAACTGGGCACACTCATCTACCTGTAGTCACCTGTAACTACTCTTCATGATTTCTCTTTCATGCATACTCATCCACGCATGCTTATCCACACGTACTCATTCATGCGCACTCATCTACAGATACTCGTACATTGTGTCCTCGCATACTGATCCATACACAGAGGGAAAGATATTCCTATAGCCTTAACAGACTTTTGGGGCAAGTGCTGTTAGCAAGCACCTATGCCAGCACCACACCCAGCTGCCTTTGTCTCCCCGAGTGGCATTGTTTACACACCACACCAGGTACTCATTTGAGGCTAATTCGACCTAGAGGAGGCCCAGGACCAGTTCAGATAATCATCACTGGTGTTGGCCATGAGCGGGAATCAAACTCTGGTCGCCAGGTTTGTAACGCAGCATGCTAAACCTCTGCATTACCACTCGTCCATACACACTCACGTGATCACCTGCACACATTCATTCGCAACAACTGCAACAACCTCCATTGACCAGGCTAGGTGCACTTTGAGGCCATGTGAAGTGTCAAAGGCTCGCTGCCAGGAGGTCACGGGGACAAGCCGAGGTCTTTGTTGGTTCATAGACTGTAACCGATGAATGATACACAATGTGTCCTCCCTACTGCTGCTGAAGTAGCATCTTTCGCGAACCACCTCCACAGTGGCCGATCTTGACACTGCTTTCCACTTGGCTCCTCAAGTCCTCCGATACCACATCTGCCCATTTTGTCTCTAGCCTGCGCCACGCTTGTTTAACCCCCTCTTATCCAGTCCAATTGGACACTCGCCGATATATATACAAATTGTGTATACCCACCACATCTCACTCATCGATACATACCCACCCTCTGCCCACTCTCCCATTCACCCACATACGGAAACTGGCCTGCATGCGCGCCCGTGTGTGCACTAACTCGAGTGTAAAAGTTTTAGGATAGTGTACGTGTGTAAGTGAATATTATTATCATTATGATCAAGTTTATTTTTCTTTCCTTTATTTGGCAGGAAAAATCTTCAAAGCGGTACCTCGGCTTATGAAAGAGGTGGGTAAACGTTTTAGACATTCACAGATTTGGTATTTTTCTCAACGGTCATCGAATTGGGTTCAATATGATGGGTTGTCCGACTATTCTGAGAGTCACACACTAATATTATTCACACCCTCTAGAAGAAGAATATTTATTGACACTGGAGGAATCCGATGAGCTATAAAGTTCTCTTTCACAGATGTGTTTAAGATGGTGGGCGTTCAGTGTGGAATGGACGGTAGTTAAACAAATAGCTTTTGTAGGTACTTACCTTGGCTGTGTCTCAGGCCTCTTTAATGCGACACTTTTGTCGTCAAGTGCACTTTAGTCATATCGCTGTCACGTCACTCTTCAATCAATCAATATAAGGATGCTTTTCCGAACTGAATGGGGCCGTGGGGGCAGCGACTCCACCAAGGCCTTCCATCCTGCCCTGTCCTCCGCCAGCGGCATCAACCGTGACTCCCGGATCTCCTGTCTCTCCTCAGCCAGGCGCACCGCCCCGGTCTTTCCAGCACGATCGCGGGCGGCCTCTGGGTTTTTTGCCTGGACGTCTCCCGGGGGAGTCTTTCTTTCGGCATCCTTAGCAGATGACCCATCCACCGTAGATGGCTTCAATCCACGCTCAATAGTGCCAACTGGACGTTGAGTCTCTGGCAGACAGCCGTGTTTCTCACCCGATCCCGGAGAGAAAGCCTTGCCACCCTGCGCATATACCCTATACATTGTATTTCAACATCAATGGAGTGATGTCACTAGTTTATGCCGACGGCCTGACGGATTGTCATTTTAAAGTATTTTTGTCATTAACAACAGTTCCAACTTGTTTCTGACAGCCGAGGACACAATGCCAAAAGTGTATCTACAACTAGGAGATATTATTGGGTTGTATCTGCTTTAAACAAGGAAGAAACACCATGCAAATGCATCGATTCTGTCAAGCTTTCCAAAATGCTTTTGTTCTCTTAAGTATTTAATTAGTGATTTAAAGCTTTCTTGACTGCAGGAATTCATATTCTTGGTTCTTTCGGTAAAGTCACATAGAAGGGAAATAATACAATAAAATAAAAAATATGTTATTATTTCCCTTCTACGTGACTTTACCGAAAGAACCAAGAATATTTAATTAGTGGTAGTATTTTATCACCTGAGCCGGACGAGTTGATGCTACATGGCGTGTGACGTTGCGAGATGATGTCATTCCTAATGACGTCATGGGGAAGCAAGAGCAAGACACGTTATGGGCGTGTGATATCATCGCCTTGGCCGAAAAGGCGGATTCATTTATTGCTAAATTTTTATTGGCAAGGGTTGCACGGCACTTTTATTAATTTGGCCGGTTTTGCTATAGCGCGAGTCGCTAATAGCAACACAGCTTTATAATGAAATCACATTTACATTGGATCGTCTTTCCGAGAGTTTCAGCTTCATTTATTAGGTATAGCCCTGTGAGCCATGCGGCTCTTGACTCGGGTGCAACCGCAACAAACAAAAACATGAACAAGGAACATCTTAAAGTGGCTACACGCAACAGAATAATCCAGGACAAAACTGCAAAATCTTCCAGTTACCATGACCACCGTGTTTACAGACAGACAGACAGACGGACAGACACAAACAAGTGCATAAACATAAAAAAAATTGTAACCCTTTCATCGGCCTGGCTCGTTAACAAAAGCCTCTCTCCCCTGCCATCGCCGCGGCCGTGCCCCTGCAGAGAGGGCAGCACCTGGAGCCCTTCATCCAGTCTTTTGTGGTCTCCTGCGAAGCACCCAAGCCCAAGCCCGGCAAGAACGAGATCACCGTCCTCAGCCCGAGCCAGAAGTGCGATGCGAAGGTGTGACGCGCGCGCTCGCCCGCGTGCACCGCTCTGCGCTGCTACCCTGCAGGGTGGATCTGTGCTCGCGCCAAACACCAGCGAATATCGTTTCAAATGATGGGACGTCCTCGATTACTCTCCCACCCAATATTACAATTTAATGCTGAGCTGTCGATCCTTTATGATTAACATTTGACATGTGTGCTTGTCTGTTTATATATTTGCACAATGGTCACTCTATCCATTTCATGTTTCTCTAAATTAATTCTACTATGATCATTTTAAACATGTGACAGAGCCACCTTGTGCGAAGGGGTAATGCAGTATTTCACATTGATTTATGTACGTGCAATATTTTCAGTTAATGCGACACAGTTATTTTTTTCTCTTGATTTATAATAACTTTTTTACTGCACTTTATCATAGATGTTTTCTTGTGCCAATTTGGTGCCACAAGTCACTCTTGCATATGAGACTATCCTGGTCTCTTGAATTTTTATCTTGTTAAGCAAATCAACTTGAAATTTTCGACGCAATATGGTGATACTATGATACATTATACAATATAAGGTCTACGATAATTGTATTGTATTTTTGACTGATTATGATTACGCTCATTTTTTTTTTTTTAGAGCTTAGTTCCTGACGAAATATATATCAAATAACACAGTAATGAAAGGTCCAAATAATAGCTATGACCTTACTCTATTTGTGCTTTGCAAAACGTAATTAATAGCATGGTGGTGATATGACATTATTATCATAGTTAATTTACTTATTTCATTATCTGTTGTGTAACTGTCAGCATGTGCGTTATGAGGATTACAGTTTAATTTGCTATTTTATTAGAAGGCTTATGTGAGGCCTGTGTTCAGTTTACTGCGGTTGAGGATCTTTTAAGTAACCTTTGATCCAAATGGGAGTTGAGGAAGGCACAACAACAACAGTATAACAACAATGGTAATGAAATAATAAAGTTGTGGTGAACTGTTCTTGCGATAATCGTCATATCGCAAAAACTGAAATCGTACTTTTAGGTCAGGGGTCAGTAACCTGTGGCTCTATTAGGGACTGCTTCGTGACGTTATTCATTAAGGACCACCGACTCGCATTCACGTGCATTGTGGCTCTTGAAATATTGAGGGTTTTTCTACCGAATTCGAAAAGAAAATGTCTTCTTATTATTTTGGTTGCCGGCCCGTCTTAGGTGAAACATGATTTAGCAGTTACTCTAAGTGGCCCCAACCCGTGGCTCCCCACAGATCTTCAGTCCACTCTTCGGCGACAATGCCAGCCGCGTTGACGGCTGTGACAAGAAGAGGGGCCCCAACTTCTTCGTGGAGGAGAGGACCGTGAGCGGCATCTATGACTACCTCTTGTTCGTGGGTAAGTGGCTCTGCTCTTTGCGAAATTTTCGGGTGCGATGTTCTGCATCCATTCGTCACCACCATTGTCATCGGTCTCGTGGCGAGTGCTGGTCCTGCAGTGGTTTGGCCGACAATACCTTGAGCCTGGCGCAGAGGGGAATATTGCAATGCGGGGAGGGGTAACATTGTAAAAAAAAATTGCCTTTTCAAAAGAATTAGAAAAATTAGAAAAATGACCGTAAAAGCGGGGACTTTTGTCCAAAATGTAATATGTACTCTCTTGGTGAATTGTGGGTTGTACATATAAAAAAAAATTGTGATTTACCATCCAAAAAAAACACATTTTGCTCCATTGCTCTATGGGTCTTCTTTGCCAATGTTTTTCATCAACATCTGTTTAAGCAGGCAAATGCTGGACCTGTTGACGCAATGAACTGGTTCAACTCTCATTCCATAGACCCTTAGTTGCTTTGCCGTTCAAGGCGGCTATGTCACTTCAGTATAAAAACAGGTGCACTTCATAATTTGTATTGTGGATGACATGTAGTGGGTTAAGTTGTGAGTACCATCATCTCTTAAAACCCATTTGGACCAATGTGTGACTTGGCTAATTAGCCTTCAACATATGGAGGTGCCTGCATGACATGCTGCAGTTTCTGTTTGTGTGTGCGTTGTGCCTCCACTTAACACAGGGCACCACTGTGGCGCAATGTTAACTCCCTCGCCTGGTATGCAGGAGGTCGTGTGTTCGATCCCGACCCTGACACCTGCTGTATATTTGGAGTTTGCATGTTCTCCCCGTGGTCGCATTGATTTTTCTCCGGGTCCTCCGGTTTTTCTCTCCACATTAAGAATGAACATGTGGGACCTCCTTTGCCAGTACCAAAATATGAGAATAGGTTTTTCCCCTTTTATCTCGTCTCAAACGTCCTCTGGTCTAACACCGTTTGAGACGAGGCTCAAAAGGAAAGCTGTCTCTGGTGTGGACCAATCAGTTTCAAAGACAATGCATATATTATCAGTGTGTTTTTTGTTTGCATTTTGACCACAAGTATTGTGGTTAATGCAGACATGATTCCTTGTAAAAGGTTTCAGTTATGTGATTCAACAACTTAACACCTGTTTTGTTGCCAGATAAAAGGGGAAAAACCTATTCTCAATGAACATGTGTTTAGAGTATTTGGCTGCTATAAATTTTATAAGCCACTTCATTGAGCTATCATTTGTGGCCATGTCACTTCTTGAAAAGGAGCTACAGTGGTACCTCGGAGATCGAACTTATTTCGTTCCAAAACCGTGTTTCGAACACCGATTTGTTGGAACACCGAATCCATTTTCCCCATAAGAATGAATGGAAATAGCATTAATTGGTTCCCCACCCAAGGATGCTCCCATTATGGGCCATTTTTACACAGTACAGTACATAAAAGCATACAAAAAACAAGAAACACAGTTATAATTTATAGAATAAATGAACATTGAACTTCATTTTACCTGTAGTAAGGAGAGTGGATAGCTTAGGTGGAAGGTGGTGAGGAGGGGAGGAGGAGGAGGTGTCGGTGTTGCTTGGAAGGGGAGTCCCCCTCCATAAAAACGTTGGGTAACTGCCCTTCTGGGGTTCTTTCTTTTCTTTGCCTTTTTTCTAGCACTAACTGTGATTCACTTGAGGGCATTTTTACTGAAAACTGATGAAGATGTTTTGCGGGTCTGCACTGGGCGAGAGCTACGCGTAAACTGGGTCATTCGCCTTTGTCTCGGTCACCCTGGCTACGCGGCCCAAACAGGTTCTTTCGAGTTGTTCGACCTCCAAATTTTTGTTCGATGTCCGGGGCAAAAAATGGTCGAAAATTTTGTTCGATCACCGAATTGTTCGAGTTCTGGGGCGTTCGATCTCCGAGGTTCTACTGTATATAGCTCAGTGTGTCTTACCTGGTAAAATAAAAACAATTTTAGGTGAATAAAATAGTGTATAGTTTAACACTGATGTTGATATCCTCATGCCACGCCTTTGCGCCTTGCTGACCACAGGCCGAATAGTGTTCAAGATACCCGATTGGTTGCACCAGCTGCTGATGGGGGGGCGCATCCTGCTGAAGCACACGCTGGAGGCCTACTGCGACCACTACCTGGCCTACAAGATAGGCCAGCTGCTGCAGGAGCACCGGCTGGAGGAGCTCCTGCACCTGCTTAGAGGTGAGCACCATGTGTCGCCACCGCTGGCCTGGTCTTCCCATTCATGCTTTCATTCAATGCCATGTTATTTTTCGTAATTGTCATTGTAAAAATTGTCGCCGTCATCATCATTCTCATCAAAATCATCACCAGCATCGTCTGAATAGTTATTGTTGGTATCATTATCATCATCATCATCATCGCCAGCATCGTCTGAATAATCATTGTTGGCATCATCATCGTCATAGTTCTCATTGTCTTCTCCATTATCATTGTCCCCTTCACTGATCATTGTCACGATCGTTATCATTATTGTCATGACAATTATCAAAATCTTGGTGAACTCTATCATATTTTCCGTTACCATCATCATCATCATCATAGGTTCTCCCCTCTTTGAACATTCCTCATATACCAGGTCCACAACCCTCCGCACTCCACGACTCCATTGTATTGTAATCTCTGGAAACCCAGCACTGAGCTGCCAGCTCCAATTTCTCAATCAAGGTGCTCTTCAACCTCAGGCAAAGTCACCTCTCTAAGGCCTTGGCCTCGCATTTACCGAGGCTATAGCAGTGCAGAATTTTTTTGTTCAACCCATGTGCACAATTTCCCTCGTGATAAACCTTCTGCGCATGAATGTTAAGTTTAGGATTTTAATTAAATTAACGGTGGTTGTTGTTTTTTTCATTGTGGCAGACGTCCTGTTCTTTGACAAAGACCCTTCCCGCACTCCCGAAGAGCAGCGTCTCCGAGCCCAGCAGACATTCCAGGGCATGATGGTTTACATTCCAGGTGACCTGCGACACCCGGCGCAGCAACTCATAATGACCTTTTAAAGGAACAAAGCGACCTCAACAAGTTAGGAAAAATAATACATCTGCGTGGATTGTGTAACGCAGTGGTTCTTAACCTGGGGTGCACGGGGGGGGTGCGAGATGCCCTTTTTGGAGGTGCGAGACATGCCAGATATTTTTAGAAGGTAAATCATCGAAACACAAATTAAGCACAAAGCTATGTATTTATTAACATAAATGTCTTGACGATTGAGAACCAAAGGGGTGCAAGGCTACAGTCAAGGTTAAGAACCACTGGTGTCACGCTTTTTCAGTGAATCACTCGCCAATACGGAAACTAATAGGTAGCTCTCGGGTAAACATCAGTTTGCGTGTGCCTTTTTGCTCTGTTTTGTCTCCAATATTTGGGCAAACCTTTGTTTAATTTGACAGCTTTTTAACACATTCCTGCGGAGGGAGCTGGTAGGAACGTTGGGTTGCTCGGTCAATGGCCAGGGTCAACGGCGGCATGGTGTATTCCACAAATATGCTCGACTGTAAGGGCGGGCACAAGCCGGCGTGAGTAGGTTAAACGTTGAGTTTTATAAGGGCACCACGGCGTGACCAGCCCCTCTCCAACTTAACTGTGGAGCGCGTGTTTATTTTTTTTAATCTACACTCTGGGTGTTTTCACGTTTTTTATGCTCCGCAGTCTTTGGGCACTTTAATAGTCCTTCACCCGCTCGGTCAGCGGCGTGTTTTCATTTCTATCGAAGAGGATCCCTCGGCGCTTGAATAATTGTTTCGCATGCTGTGCTGTGTCTCTCTCATCGTTGAACGTTTTCATGTTTTGTGGCTGCCCCCTCGCTGGGATCTAATTTGGGTTTGACACGGCCCTTAGACATGCTGGTGAGGTGCATCGGAGAGGACGCCCGGTACGAGGGAATCAAGCTACTGTTTGATGGGCTGCAGCAGCCTCTGCTCAACAAGCAGGCAAGGCCCGTTTTATCACCACTGTCTTACTTTTATGGCCATCTTCACCAGGTCAACCTTGTAAAAGAGCCCATATAGGCTCAAGTTCTTACTTGGCGATATAAACTCTCCTGACTCTCTCTGAAGTGGTGGCTTGTGGCTCCAGTTTGAAGAAGCTTCAAAGCTAAGCTTCTTGGGTCTCGTGTGATGCACGCAAGGGGATTCATTCAAGTGACTGAAATACCTTGACACACGCTTCATGGCCACGTTCTCCATCAGACACGTGCACGCAGTCCCAAGCAACTTTTCATGGTTCCCAGGGTCATGGGTCTGAGGGAGAGTGAAACAGCTTGCGGGATTGCCTGCTGGTTTCGTATGTTTGTGTGTTCATCAGTGGTTTCGACCGTGTGCTTGCATGAACGTGTGTGCGTGGAAAGCGGTGGTGCAGGCATTCTGCGCACGACACTATGGCCTCACACCCCACCCTCTCCTGTGCTTTACCAGCCTTTATATCTGCTTGCTAACGGCATTTCCCAATATGGTTTGTAAAGTGAAACGGGGGATCGTTGTCTTATAGTAATAGGTTTTTACCCTTTCAACTGGTACAAAAACTGACACCTTTATACAAGGCATCATGTTTGCAATAACCACAACACAAGCAGTCAAAATGCAAACAAAAAGAAAAAACTCTGATAATGATATGCACTGTCCTTGAAGTTGATTGGTCCACACCCGAGACAGCTTTTCTTAGAGCCTAGTCTCCATTGGTGTTGGACCAGATGACGCCAAAAGGCGTGATTGTTGTCTTCTTTGTGTCCGCGTGTCTTTGCGCTGCTGCTGCTGCTGCTGCTGCTGCTACTGTAGCTCACCTATCTGTTGCTGGACATCGTCGTCCTGGAACTCTTCCCAGAGATCGACCAGAAGCTGGTGAGTCCGTCTTTCCCTCCATCCAATTGACGCGTTCCGTCACAACACTCATCCCTCGGGATATTCTGACAGGTCCCTTGCAGACGCAGTGCAGGATCACAGTTATTGGTCTACTAATAGGGTTTTTCCCCTTTTTTCTGGCAACAAAACTGACACCTTTTGCAAGGAATCATGTTTACATTAACCACAATACTTGCAGTCAAATGCAAACAAAAAACAATACTCTGATAATGTATGCATTATCTTTGAAACTGATTGGTCCAGCTTAAAGAAAGCTGTCTCTGGTGTGGACCAATCAGTTTCAAAGACAATGCATAAATTATCAGAGTTTTGTTTTTTGTTTGCATTTGACTGCAAGTATTGTGGTTAATGTAAACATGATTCCTTGCAAAAGGTGTCAGTTTTGTTGCCAGAAAAAAGGGGAAAAACCGTATTAGTATATTTTGGTACTGGCAAAGGAGGTCCCATGAAGTTATTGGTCTCTTGACCGCTTTGCTCGATGCACTGGTGGTGTCTGACTGATGGATCTCCAAATACTTGCTGCCCCGGCCCCCCCCCAATTATATACAAATTTCAAAATCGGTAATCATGTCATGAGTCGAAGAAATTTCGATTCGGAACTTCTGCAGTGAGAAGTGCACCATCCTGTGTTTCGAGAATTGCCCCAGAAGTTGACATCAAATAACCACTTCTGAAGTCACTTCATAGGGCCTCTTTATTCACAATCGGCCTCCAAAGCATGTTTATCGTATGTCATTGAGATGCAAACAAAAGTTTTATTGTTAGAGCTGGAATGAGCTGAAATTAATGAAAAAAATATTTTATTGTGATGGTTGTTTCACGTAATCATTGGTGACTGGACTTAAACCACGATTTCACTACACAAAGAAACCAGTTTAATCACAGTTGCCTGCCCCGATTCAAACCCAGGATATCAGCTTCGCCTGCTCAGTGCTATATCGTATTTTTGTCCTCCTTGAGCCACCCAAGACAATGCTTCTTTTCACATTTTTTACTAAATAAATCCATCGAATTGCATGCAGTTATATTCCTGGTTCTTTCGGTAAAGTCACGTAGAAGGGAAATAACAAAAATATAACAATAAAATTATCACGACGTTTCGATTGCAACACAAGCAATCATCATCAGGTGTGAAGACCACAACAAGAAAACCGCCACTTTTTTCACAAATTTTCTTGCTGTGGTTTTCACACCTGATGATGATTGCTTGTGTTGCAATCAAAACGTTGTGAGAATGTTATTGTTTTATTTTTTTTATTTTATTATTTCCCTTCTACGTGACTTTACCGAAAGAACCAAGAATATGAATCCCTGCAGTCACGAAAGCTTTAAATCGAAATTTTGCATGCCGTTAATTTACTTTGCCGCATGTCGTCTAGCAGCTGTGTGTAGTATAATACATGTTCCTTGCGCATGCCTGTGGTTATGCATTAAATAAGAGACCATCATACCCCATGATATCATTAAACCATTTAGGCAATTATGGGCATTTGTGAAAAACTAACAAAAGCATTGCTTGTGAAGGACCACTTGTGGTGAAGTGTTTATAATAAGTCAGGCAACTTTGAAATGTGTAATGCTGCCTTCATTTCGTGAATTTTCTTCTCATGTGATGTTTACGTAATTGTTTCTTTATTTTTACAGAAGTAACTCGCCGCCGATGTCTATACCTGCCGCCCCGAGCACGAGTCCCACAGATTGATGCTGCCGCGGGTGTCGCATTTCAAAGCTGCAATGTCAGCCCCAATAAACGCCTGGCATCTGTAGGCTACCTCGTAAACACGGCTCATAGCATACGCCCGCTCAAACACGGCAGAATTCCTTCCCGTGGAAAAGCATTTCATGGTGAAACATAATGCCCGCATTTTAATGGTTTGTTTGTTCCCGGCAATCGCAATGATGTGGCTACCATGAGCTGTCATTACTCCAGTCTGGGTTCACAGCCTCTTAAATTGCGTAGTTTTGGTCCGAGTGGCCATACATGCTTTTTAAATTATTAAACGGATTTTTTTATTTACCAGGTAAGGCCCATTGAAAAACATAGCTTCTTTTCAGAAGCAACAACCTGGCCACAAATGATAGCTCAATGTAGCGGCTTATGTGGAAATTTATAGCAGCAAAATACTCTTAAACACATGTTTCTAAATGTGGAGGGAAAAACCAGATGACCTGGAGAATAATCCATGTGACCATGGGGAGAACATGCAGACTTCAAATATACAGGCATCGGGGTCGGGATTGAACCCACAACCTCCTGTTGTACCAGGCGAGGTATTCAACATCTTACCACCATGGCGCCCTTTCTATTAGATGTATAAATAATTATTCAATCAAGGTAGATGCTTACATTCCGGATACATGTCTCGAGTCGTGCATTTCATGGTCTAGTTTTTTTACGATATATTTAAATTAAGTGAAAATATAATCTTTCGGCTAATGGAACGAATTAGACAACTTGATAAAGACAAGGTGGACAATACGAGATTGTACAGATGAGATGTTTAAAAAAAGTTCTTGAATCTAATCACAACCCCAAATTGTGATAATTCATCGAATGTTGGGTGGATTGTAATATGCCTAATAATGAGAGCCCTTCAGCACCATGGCATTGAAGTGGCTGATTAGCACGGTTGGCTACGTACGGTGTGAAAAAAGTTTAACATACACATGTACATACTACTTACATCCAGATGCTCTGATGTCAATGGTGAAGCAGCTCTGAAAACTAGTATGTCCGGAACATACATTTATCGCTGTTCGCTTAAAAGCAACGAATTGTAATCAGTGGCGCAGCTATTGAGTATGCAGGCTATGCAACTGCACTGGCACGCATAGAGTCAGAGGGGCATAGGCTTGCTGGGCTCGTAAGAGGAGGGGAGGGGGATTTGACAGGGGTGGGTCCCCATTTCATTCCTTGCACCAGGGCCCAAGTCTAACCCATGCTACGCCACTGATAGTAAGTGTTGGGATAAGAATCTCCATTATTTATGTTTGCTGTGGATGTGCGAAGTAAAGCGTTGTTAGGAAGAGGAGTTGTAGTGCCTAAATTGCTTTAGAAATATCACTCAACATGGTTCACTGTGGTACAAGACCACCTCAAATGCTGGGCCAATATGTGCTCTCAAGACTTGATAAAGTATTTAAAATAATTACTTCATTAATTGAATACAAGCAAATATCTTGAGCATTTTTCTTTTTGCATGACACTGAATGTTTGTTTTATTTTCGTGATATTGGAACACCGACAACTAGAAGCTTAATCTTGATTTGAAGCTTTCGTGACTGCAGGAATCCATACTCTTTGGTTCTTTCGGTAAAGTCACGAGCTTGTTTATTATACTTGTGCAGTACGGAATTACAAGTTAACAGTTTGACTCCCTTTAATTCCTGATGACGGGTAAACTCTACTGTTTTGAAGTTCATTCTGGCAATACTACAGAACCATATTGAAGGTTTGGTAACAAAAACCTAAACTGTGGTTTTATGGCACTTATCAGTGGCTTATGAAGCAATGAATGAGATTCGGTGCAATTTAAATTGGAACACTTGACCACCGGGGCAAGTCTTTGCTGGAAAAAACTTACTTTGGATTGTTTCCTTGGCCATACCTGCCTATCCAACTCAGAGCACTCTTCTGCCTCTGAGTGCAGGCAAATGGATCACCACACTTGACCAATGTACATACATATATAAGCTAATGTTCACCCAGTCCGACAGATACAGTACATGCTTAACTCCATTCTCTGTGTCTGCATACAAATTGAAATATTTTAAAGTCCATCGGCCTTAGTGGCTTTACAGACCAACTGTCGTATGGAAGAAACGGAGTTCTGCTTATATTTCATTTTACCCGCGATGATTGATAGCTAGTCAAAAAAGTTTATATATACTTTCCGTACAGTTCCCCTATATTCCAAAATATTGCACTTCTTCAATTGTAGGACATTGTACGTGCGTATGATCTGGCACAAGGCCCTCTTGCTACATGAGAGCATAATAGTTATTTTCCACAGCACTGTCAACAGTTGAAGAGTGTTGATTTTTTTTGTCAGCATCTACTGCCACCTTGGATTGGTTGAAGGACCTGAACATCCAACTGTGACATTCTGCTGACAGCCGCGTGCGGTCTACTGTGTATTACCCGAGCTACATGCCAGTCGATAACAACGTAGTCCGCATGCGAATCGTAGAGGCAATATGTGCTGCCATACTGGGGCTGTGACGATGGGTGCAAGACTGTGCATCGGTTTTCACCGTTGTGCTGTGTAGGAGCGGGTACAAACCAAATACTCACATTGGAGAGCTAAACTTATCATTTGTACACTTGCAAATGTGAGGTGTGTCATTTGCGGATTTCAAATAAATGAACTGTCTTGCATGAATTACACATTGGCATGACAATGCCTTTGAATTGTAAAAATCCGTGGAAATTAACTGAGTTTGAGAGTTTACCAAACATTGTGAAAATAATTGCATTTTGTAAGCATTTCTTGACATTTCATGTGGCGTGCACTTGCCTTATCTGTAGGCCTACACTTTACAATATTTGGATGTACTTCAGTTGTGTAAGAATTGTATATTGGTAGCATAAATGTGATTTAAATATGACTTGTTCTGCTGTGTCTTGTTAATGTCACATGCACCCACGTACTGCTTACATTCGCAAAGTTGTTACATTGTAAATGGGCCCAGTTAACAGTACATACCAATAACTCCATACATTCATGTTTACGGTGTTTAAAGACCTCAATACCCATTGATTTTCTCTTGATTTTGATTCGCTGACTGCCGCTTCCACGTAGCATTTTTTTTTATTTATCGCCCGTCAAATTTGATTTAAAGCTTTCGTGGCTGCAGGAATTACTCTTTGGTTCTTTCGGTAAAGTCACGTAGAAAGAAAATCAATTTAATAGAATACGACGTTTAATTTGCAACACAAGAAATCGTCACCGCATCTGTGTTTTGTCTCTCAAATTTAGTTCGACTTGACGATTGCTTGTGTTGCAATCGAAACGTCGTATTCTATTATTTAATTTCTTTTCTTTCTACGCGACTTTACCGAAAGAACCAAAGAGTTATCGCCCTTCGTCTATGATATCGATTTTTTTCGGCAGTGTCTTGAGTACCGAGTCGAAAGGCACTTTGCGAAAATAATTTACCATTACCGCAGTTATAATTCCGCCTAGCAATAAACAAACATTACATTTAATTCTGCCATTTTTACTGCCGTACGGGTTACTCCGTATTCTTGTACAGGCAAATTTTAGTTTGCAGGTCCATACGGCTTACAGCCGTTTCAACACAGGCAAAAAAATTCATTATTTTCCCTTGTGATGGGAATTTGTAGGATGAACGTTGAGATTTAGAAGGCCACGAGGTGACCAACAAGGTCTGGATTGGTCTGTAATAAGATAGGCACTGATAAGGGGTTGATAGGTATGAGAGTGTATGGGTGTGAGTGTACGAGTGGTGATTGTGTTTCTCCCTTGTGATGGGACTATGATGAACGTTGACATTTATAAGGGAAGGGGTTATTAATAAGTTCTGGTCTAATAAAGTAGGCACTGATAAAGGGTTGACAGGTATGTGATTTAGCCCTGGGAGTGGTACTAACAAGTGGCATTTAAGCCCCAATTTGCCCCCCTTTCTCTTCTCGGCTCATTCTGACACCAGTCTCCCCCCCCCTTCCCTGCTGCCGTCTAGGAACTATGTGTGTGTGTGCGCGTGGTATCCAAACAAACACGGTCAACATGAACAAACTTGCCATGGGTAACGGGAGGGCAGTGTCAGCGATGGGGCCGCGTGATTGGTGGGCGGGTTCCTGGAAGGCGGGTTTGAAGGGGTGGCGTGGAACCGGGTGGATGTTGGGTCACCAGATCGGTTGGGGGTGGTTGGATGGTGGTGGTTCAATGAATTGGAATGCTGTAGTCCAGTGGTGCTTATAACCTCGACTGCAGCCTTACATCGTAAAAAAATACACAAAAGAATGTTATTAAATACGTAGGGTTTGATGAAACAAAGTAGTTGTACTTACGTGCCCCGTGCTTAATTTATGTTTCGATTAATTACCTATGGGGCTGTCCATAAATGACGTCACGTACCTGGGGGGGTCAGACATTTGTGACGCCGTGTGTCGAGGGGGGGGGGGGTCAAAAATCTCGCACCCCAGATCAAGAACCACTACCATAGTCTCTTCTGCAGGAATCCCGATGACCTATAAAGCTCTTCCCCTTTCACAGACGTCCAATAAGAGGTGTGTGTGTGTGTGTGTTAGCCATATCCACCGCCCAAAAAAAAGGAATTGTGGTATTGACAATTGCTTCAACGCTTCGAAGGTGATTATTGCATTGAGCGAAGCCACGTGTTGCATCGCAGTTGTACTTATATGCCACTTTCGTTCGTGGCATGTAACAAAATGTGTTTTTAAATTTCGATTTAAAGCTTTCGTGACTGCAGGGATTCAACTTCTTGGTTCTTTCGGTAAAGTCACGTAGAAGGGAAATAATAAAATAAAAAATAAAACATAAAATACAATTCTCACGACGTTTCGGCCAAAATGTGTTTGCCCAACGCCGCCGCAGCCTTGCCCTATTGTTGTTGTTGCAGCAGCAGCAGCTAATGTTTTTAACATGCGATGCAGTCCGTCCTCCTCCTCCCCCTTCCAACTCTGTAATGGCACGTGACGCCGCTACCAGCACACGTGCGCTCACGTGTGTGGGGTGGGGGCCACGTGCTCTCTCTCTCTCTGTCTGTCTTCTCCCAACTTGCTCTGTGCTCCAGTAAGGGGGGAGGGTGGTGTGTGAGAGAGAGGATGCTGTCCGGATTTTTAAATGCACGTGTACAGTTCGAGGCACTGTACGTATCCGACAGCTGCTGCAGTGGCAGAGCGTGTGGGTGGGTGGTGGAGTAGGAGGAGGAGGTCCGCGTGGTGGTCGTTTGGTGGCCTCTTCAATTGCCACGAACTTTCCACAAACACACTTTTAAGGGGACTTCCATTGAGCGGCAGCCGTTTTGCTGTCTGCTGCAGAAGCATCGGCACAAATACAGCAGCTCATCCAGACTCGGTGGGGATTTCGGAGAAATGTCCTCTAGGGAGAATGAAAATTCCTCAATATAAAATACTTTTTCTGCCGGACTGTATGCTGCGGTTTTTTTTGTTGCAAATAATTTTTTCCCAGCGTGGATTGAATACCCGTGTATTTTTTTTAAACTCCCTCCAACCCACTACCCCCCCCCCTCCCTTACGCCAACTTGAAAAAACAAACTCTTACACCTTGTAACCCCGTTTCTCCACATATTAAATTTTTTTGTCATCAGTGCATCACAGTGTGCCTTTATATAATCCCGAAAGACCATGCATTAACTCCCAAAGAAGCCAAAGATTTATGAAATGGGGAAAATATAAAAAAAATCTACGTGAGACACAGAAACAGCCTCCTATCTGGGAGTATTTCCACACTCCAAGCCAAACCCACTCACCATAGGCATACCGACATCTCTTCCTTTGTATCGCCTTATTCAGCCAGGCGGTGTTGACACAAGGGGGTGCATTCTAAAGACACTTTACATTTTATATGGAGAGATGTTCCAAGCGCCTTCTTGACCAAGTCAGCAATTGTGTGATTCACCGAGGAGCCGGGCGTTACCGCAGAGGGGTGGGTGGCTGATTGGACCTACCGTTAGCTCCCATACCTTCCGGGATTTGGCATGTTTGCGCATACCAGACATGGCAGAGAGAGAGAGAGTTGATGTAAATTCCAGCTGGTGATGTGTATAGCCTCTCTGTAGTTTTAGGGTTAACGCCGGTCGTGGTGGCACTGCCCACTTTGTGGGAAAAACATGTTTCTGTAGCTCGCCTCTCATAATGCAACGATGTAATCAAGTTTGTGCCACTTTCAAAGGCACTTGGAAACGTACATCAATACTTTGCCAACTGGTATAAAGGGACTTAATGTGGCCTTATGGGGGCCAACTGCAACTAACAAATGGTCACGTGCTTCGAAGGCTGAATTTTATAGTGCACTTACCCAGCCTTTAAATAGGGGCCCATGGTTTTGTCACTATAACGATGAAACTTTATAACCAAAACACAAGGAAAAGCATTTTGAAGTCAAGTGAATAACGTATTAGTCATGGATATATATATTTGGAATTGCTAAATTTCTGTGTGGTTTGTCAGCTGAGCAAGAGGTTCATGCCTTGATTCAAGTCATATCATTGGGGTGCCTGTCATATCCATTGTTGACCAGAGTCAAATGGTCAAATTCCCACCCTCTTGATAGTCACTTTAAATATATTGTCCACTGCTGGCTTTTCCCTAAAATATGTTGACGTATTATTGCGGCCAGAAGGGATGATGGCCTGCATTGAACCCCTGCATGCGATTTGAACCCACAACCTAACAACAAGCCCGGCCACATGTGTGTTGTGTTAATGCTGCCGAGCTCGGCATATCTACAGCACCAAAGCTATGTTAATGACGGACCTCACAAATTAGGACATGGGTAATGTGGCAGTGGCCAGCGGGTGGCATACGATTGACCGATGGTGGCTTAAATCCAGCAGGGTGTAAGGGTTTAATATGGGGAAACGGCTATGTCGTTTTCATTAATACCTTACAGTGCTTGCACATATGGCATGAGACTCGCGTATATAGAACACATTTCTCAATTCTCACACAGCTTCTGTAAATAACTTCGAGGTTATGGTCAGATGTGGCGTTATGGTACTCTGGTGATATCTCTTCTAACATAATCATACGTCCATGCAGTGGTGTTAATGCCATAACATTAAAGTATTTTTTTTCATTAACAGAGCTTGAAAGTTGTGCCAGGCAGTCCAGAACACACAATCTGTGTGCGGGGACAAGACGATATATATATATTTTTTAGAGTAATTTAGTTCATCCAGGAAAGTTCTCAAGCATTTTTAAAGGAGGGTTGGTCCTGCATTGTAATATTTGATCAATTCCATGTTAAATAGTTGTATGTTCAGAAAGAAATCAAGGGTATCCAGCAAAAACCCATTATGTATGCAAGGGGATAACATTGAAATGTCCACAAAGACCAGTGGCTAAACCCACTTTCTGTACTACCAGCTCCTCAACACCACCTGGGTCGCATTCTTTTTCAAGAGATCCTTTTTCATGTTTGTATGCGCCACATGTCATACAAGCATGTTTACGAGGCAGATTTGTGAAACTTGCTGGATTGAGAAATGGCCAGAGGTTAGTTAAAGCACGTGGGTTCGTGAACCTGCCGATGAAAACTTTGGGTTGATATCCCCTCATGCGGTGGGTTTTCTCCAGGTCGTAGTTTCCTTACCACAAGCATAACACTTGTTAAATTACTCTTTGGTTCTTTCGGTAAATTCACGTAGGTATATAAAAAAAATAGATCACGACGTTACGATCGCAACACAAGCAACGGTCATTAGGTGTGAAACAAGCAGCAGGACTGCTACGTGACTTTACCGAAAGAACCAAAGAGTATGGATTTCTGCAGTCACGAAAGCTTCAAATCAAGATTGGACTTGTTAAATTACATTGGCCAAAGTTCAAATGTAAGATCCTCCTGGAAGTGATTTAATAAGTTATTTGTCATTATAATACCGTACCGTGTTTAAATATTTACATTCGGCCCTCACCACCTGGTTTCCAATCAAGGTATTTATTATCTTCTTGGTTCTTTCGGTAAAGTCACGTAGAAGGGAAATGATAAAATAATAAAAATAAAACATAATAAAATAATTCTCACGACGTTTCGGCCACAACGCAAGCAGCCGTCCTCAGGTGAAGAACAGGTCGGAAAGACGCTGTCTTTCCGACAGACCTGTTCCAAGAAGATGAATCCCTGCAGTCACGAAAGCTTCAAATCGATATTTATTATCTGTCGTCATTACCCACCAAAAAATGTATTGAATGATTCGCTGTCGTGTTTCCAGAATAGTTTCCTAATTTGTTTTCCTTATTGGCAGTTTGGCGTCCTCCATTCGCCTAAATGTAATATTAGTACCGAGTTTTCTGTAATAGTTGCAGGCGCGGAGGCTTAGAAAGGAAGTCTAAGACCGAAATCTTGAGACGTATTAGTGCGGCGTCCAGTAGACAGTCAGTCCGAAAGACAAACCTGTCAACCCCTTATCAGTTCCTACCTTATTACAGACCAATTCAGACCTTATTGGTCACTCCGTGCCCTTAGAAATCTCAACGTTCATCCTACAAATTCCCATCACAAGGGAGAAACAGACCAAACATTTTTTTGCCCGTATTTGGAACGGCTGTACACCGGATGGACCTGAAAACTCAATTTCCCTGTACAATAATAATACGTATGGGTTGACATGGTATGGAAAAGAGTACCGAGGAAGTGAGAGTGATGGGATGAGGTGGCGGGAAGTCTATTTTGGTACATTTTAGAGGAGGCAAAAAAATCCGAATGGGTTTGATCATCGACGATCATCCAGCTTCCAACATCTGGCAGTACCGGGCCGAAACGGCAAAACCGCTCCACAGGTCCAGCTTGATTTCAGTGTCATTTATTATATACGGTACATTATACAATACATTCAACTTAAACAATGAAAATACTGCAACGTGTATACAGCACCCGAGATTGGAGTGGTAAGTACGGTACAGTAAATGTTTACATTGGGATTTTTTTTGTTCCATTTGCATGTTTACTTATGGCAATTTCGGATAGTAAACAAATGAAAAATACAAAAAATGTATACACAACACAAAAAACATGTTACGCAAGAATGTGCAAAAATAAGCGATTTTAATTAACGATTTAGTCAAGAAGTAGAAATAAAACAGCAAAGTTTATCTAGGATTGTCACCTGTCCGATTTTGACCCAGTCCTCGAATTGCCATTTTGGTAATCAGGAATTGATTTCTACCGAGATTTTGTGCCATTTCTGCTGAACTTTATCACAGTATAACTGCAGTGCTGATAGGACCTCGGCTGGGAATTATGTCCGGGATTTTCTGTGGAAAAGTTAGCAAACCCTGGGGGAAAGTCGAATTGGCAAGATACAGAGAAGGCATCATAACACCAGCAATGGGAGTAGAAAAGTTCAAAGCATGCCGATGAAAGAACCTGGGACATTGGAGATACGTAACACCCCAAGAGGTATAAAATGGCACGAAGTGTCCAACAATCAGAGTGGGATTGGGGTGATTATCCGAAGCTAGAATGGGAGGAAACTCAACCAAAAAGCCTGTCTGTAGGTAGACAACTCATGGGGGGCAACATTGGCATGTCATGTACACAGCCCTTTTGGATGGGGGGGGGGGGCCCCCCCCCCCGTCGCCGGTCGGGGCGGGGGGGGGCTCCCCATGCCGTTGCCGGTCGTGGCGATTATCTGACGACGCTTCACTCTTGCTGGTCAGTGTTGGATGAAGACGAGGAACCATAGACGATGCAGCAGCACGAGTATTGTACGGTGCAATAACTTTTACTGAACTGCCCTCTGCTGCCCCCCACCGCTGCTGACAATCCCAAGCACGATCGAGGCTAAATTCTGCTTATCTTCGAACGCGGTGCTGCTTTTTTGTTAGTCCCGTTCAGAATTATCAATTCTGTATTGGCATTCTACAGTGCAGAATCGTAAAAAAAATATATTGACTCTCAGCACGTGCGAAAAGTTGCACGCTTAATTTGTTGTTGTTGCTGCCCAGATGTATTTTAATCGTCACAACAACAACAACCACCACCACGCATAAGCACAGGTGGTACCTTCTCTCCCCCTCCACACATACACACACACATCCACACACACACACATCCACACACACACATCCACACACATCATCTGACCACCCGCGAACCGCCAACTTCAAGCAGCCGCAGGAAGAAACACCCCCACCCGCCCCACGTGGAGCGCATGCAGAGCCCCTTGTCCACGTGGCCACTTCTCGCGAGATGCGCGACCTTGCAACTCTCGCGAGACACTGGCATCGGCGGCGGCAGGGTGAGAGAGAGGGGGGGGGAGGTTCCCCTCCCAACTCACGCCCACTTCCCCCATTAGGCCCGCCCACTCCCCCCAGCCCCGCCCCTCCCCCCAGCCCCTCCCCTCGCCAGGCAGCTCGGCCCTCGGCCGCCATAATCGGCTCCGAGGCGGCGGCGGCGGCCCCCCGGCCCGCCTGACCCGAGCCTCCCTCGGCCTCCCTCGGCCTCATCCCCCCCCGGTCCGACACCTCGCCCGGCCCTGCCTCGTCTCGCCCTGCTACCCCCCCTCCCCACGTAGCCAATACCCCCCCTACCCCCCACACCCCTTCACCCCGCATCCCGAGGGTTGTATCCGTATCCCGCGTCTCTCTCAACGTTCGATTTCTCATCATCATCACCACCATCACCACCATCATCGTCGTCGTCTACATCGGCGGTGTCGCCTTCATCTCCTCACGGACAGGTGAGCTGAGCCGCCAGGTGATGTGGCACCGATTGACGACATTTCTCACAGACCACGGGCTTCGTCACGGCCCTCAGGTGGGCCAGGTGGAAACTGATGGAAGTCCCCCGGGCGGAGCGGTTGTTGAGACGCGTTCGTCACGAATTGCCGCGATCGCATTAAGTGTCTGTGTCGATTGATTAAGAGAGATATGTTTGTGGTTGGTGCCGGTAGCGATCGTGGTGAGGGTGGTGGTTGTGGTAATGGTGGTGTCTTGAGGTTGTTGGTGATGGTGATCTGGTTGTGGTGGTGGTTGTTGGTGGGTATGGTGATGGTGGTTGTGGTTATGGTGATAGTGGTTGTGGTGGTTATGGTGATGGTGGTTGTGGTGGTTATGGTGGTTGTGATGGTATGTGGTGTGAATGGCAGTGATGATGGTGTCTGTGGTGGTTGTTCGTGATGTCTGTGGTGGTGGTGTTGTTGGTCACGGTGGTCGGTGGCATCGTTTGGTGGTCATGGTGTCTTTGGTGGTTCCAATGGTTGACTGCGGTTGTGGTGATGGTGTTTGTGGTTGTTAGTGATGGTGGTGCCCATGGTGGTGGTGGTGTCAGCAGCTGTAGTTGATGGCATCTGTGATGGTATCCGCAATTGTGATGGTGGAGTTTGCTGTGTGGATGGGTGGCTTAGTGGCCAGCGCGCCTAAGTTAAATTCCCGGTGTCGTAAATTATGCTTATACTTTGTTGTTTATTTAACACTCAACAAGTATGATTGTTGTTGGGACGTGGTGCTGTTGAAGAGTGTTTGTTGGTTCGGATTGTAAGTGTCGGTCGTGAGTTTAAACCTCCTGGCTATTGTGGAGCCGAATGTTCGCGTCGTAATGGCATATGATCAATAGCAGCTTATACATAATCAAGCAGCCCATGGCCAATTCGCTACCGATTTAAAAGGACCCCTTCCAATACAACCGACGTCTCTCACCAATCAATAATAAGAATCCACCGCGCATAAGCGAATTCGCGGCTCCATCTCCTCCGAGTGACGAGATTTTTAGGACGCGTTTCGTTCCTTGGTGTTTGCCTGTCACGTTGTAGTTGTGTCCCATCGTCAGCCGTCGTTCAAAAGAGTCAATGACTTTCTCGATAGTTGAAATCGTGTCACCCTCTCCCCACCCCCGCGGACGTATTCAACCACGTGTTCCTCTATTCTGTCCTTAATGTTGCATCGCGTTCGTGAATGTAATTGTGCAACTTGTTGCGACGTCAGTGGGCTACGGAGTGCATGGAAGAGAGGGCAAATGTGTGAGTGTCCGTTGTTTGAACTCGGCTGTTTTTTTGTCGTGTCGTCTTTCATCACAGCAGCAACAGCAGCAGCAAACATCGTCGTCATCACCATCGATATCAACCGATTGATCCTCATCGATATCGTCTTCGATACTGTTGTTGTGGCTTGGGTGTTGGTAATAAAAAAGCACTAGCATTGGTTGCACCGCGAGGTGCACGGAAGTCAAAACACTGCTGTGCCAAGGATGGACTGGCCATGCCATGTGAATGTCGAGTTTCCAGCACGGCTAAGGAACGTTTATCGATCTTATAATGCGAGGTATTTTACGGTTGTATTTCCTTTGTCAATCCACTGATATGTGAAGGCCACCCCCCCCCCCGTGTAAGTCATGGGGGTTGACCATACTGCAACCACGCTGGGTCAGTGCGTTTGTGGTGAATGGGGGGACCAGGCACAGGACTGGTTCAAGATACATCACTCACCACCGATGTCAGCCGTGGCCGGGAATCAAACTCAGCTTGCTGGGTCCATACTACAATGCGCTGGCCGCCGTGTCACTGCGCAACCGCTATAGAATGAGGGGACAATTTAACAAAAATAATCTTTTAACAACTTAAAGTGAATGTTAAATACTGTTTGGTAGCATAATTCCTTTTATATATAGTTGATGCCCTGTGCTTTAAAGCACTTGGTTGATTGATTGACAAGCGGCCTGGAACTAAATTACAAAAACATGAATCCTGTCCGCTGCGAGGAAGGTCTGTAATATATATTATGCATCTCACAGGGCATTGTATTGCAAAAGATTTATCTGGGAGGCTTCTGCAGTTGAACATTTTCTAGTTTTGCCTGTGTGCAAATCACCAGAAATATGCACTATCTGGTCAGGTCTCGGAAACGAAGCAGGCATGAGCCTGCTATACATAAGCGCCGTGAGCAGTAAAATCCATTGTTGTACTGTACATCTGTGCTCCCCACCTTCACCAACCGGCAGCATCCAGTGCTGTGAAGTGTCTCAAATAAACCCCCCCACGGAACCCACACAGTGCGGGGAGGCCCTCATCCAGCAGCGGATTGACAAAAAGAGACTGTAACACGTGCATATGTGAAGTGTTGGTGAACACTGTGTCAAGCAAGGCTATGTGGCATTTGCCTCTTCCCCCCACCCCAACTCTGTGGTTTGGATCTGTTTTTTGACTTCTCCCTGTTAGTCGTGGTTTGGTTAAGTGGCGTGTTTTGCCCGTCCCCCCCCTCCTCGCTCGTGTTTTGTTTTGCTTGAACTTCTAGACGGGAGGCCGCACGAGACCCGTCACAGTGCGGGGGGGTGGGGGGGCGGTGAGGAGTCCTCCGACTCAATTCAGGGGTGACTGCCACGACCAGGGCCAGACACAGCGCGCATCTAGGCAAGGTTCAACACTTTTTGCTATTTGTTGTTTGATTATTTTGGTTCAAAATGATCGAACAGGATTCTGATGAGAATGCGCTCTTCGTGGGAGTTGCTGTTAACCCCCCCCCCTTGCATCCAGGGTTCTCTGGGAAGCCCATCTGCCCTTGCCCCCCCCCCCCTTTCCTTGGCGTCAACCACTTTTGTTTTGCTTAAAACGCCAACGCTCAGCGCCGGCTTCTGATCCGTGTGCCCGTTCCGCGCGTGTCCGTGCCTTTGTGTGCGCGTTTGCGTCTTTGGGCCCCCGGATTCACGTGCTTGTCGGACTTTGCCATTGGTCCAATTTTTGGCGAAAACGTGTCGAAGTTTCCATCATCAAATGGTAGGCGGACGGGGAGGGGGGTGGCCGATAGCCAAGGCGCTTTGTGCTTTGGCCGTTTCGTCAAGATGCGAATCCGGGCCCCCTTTGTCTTTGCTTTGTGGACCTGTTTAGTGCCTATCTGCGCGCGCGTTATGTGCATGCGTGCGTGCGCAGTTTGCACATCTTGTGCACAGCCCTGAGTCAGTGTTTGTAGTTTACACGGAATTTAATTACAATACCCAGCAATGGTGGGCCTTTTTACCGCACTTAGTTAACATTTAACATTGGCTTTATAGGGGACTGAATGCGTTTGTAAGCAAACATGTCCAATGCCGTATAATACACTGTATGGCATTGTCCATTACACTCCCACCTCTGCATTTTCCTTTCACGGTGTCTTCTTAACATTCGTAAAAGTTGACTTTTTCCCCATCGGATCATGATTTTTTTTTTGCCGAAGATGTGTACGCGGAGCGGCGGGGACTGGCGCCCTGCTCAATGCACAAGCTGCCTTTCCGTCGCAGTGGAATTGACGCGCTGTCTGACAGCGAGCGCTCTGTGAAGTTATAGGCTCCTCTCTCTGCCTGGCCCCGCGTGCACATAAACGTGTGAAAAACAGGGCTGGCGTAGGCGTTTCTGAACTCTCCACGGTGCCTTGAAGCTGCTGGTGAACTTATTGACCCGCGGCAGCCCCAAGGCCAGTGCTCAGTGTGCGGAGCAGAAGAGAGCACGTGGGCTGCCTGCCCACTTGGGTGGTGCGAGGCTTTTGGCTGCTCAAATATTTCCTTGCGCCATAAAAACTTTGATGCCTCCTTTGCTGCTCCACAGAGCTGGAGGGGTGATTAAAATACCTCGCGTTTATGCCCCAGCTCTATGCATACACAATATTTGAATGCAAACACAGCGCGTGTACGTGCACGCGTGCACAATGCAAATGTGTGTGTGTGTGTGTATATACCTCTTGGTGGCCGAGTAATGGTCACCTGCCCAAGAGCACGTCCGCTGATGAGATGGAGCAGTTACATCAGCTCGTATGCATGAGCGTTAGGTGGATTATTCATTCTGAGGATCGTGAGAGATGGCAACGGCTTGGGGGGAAGCCTTCATCCATCGGTGGTTTAATAATAGCTGAAAACCATGCACCTATACAGGGAGTGGCACTTTTGTAAACCGGCAGAATAGTTTTACGAGTGGATGTGGAGGCGTTGGCGTGATTTCGCTAATGGTCACTGCTTGATGCGAAGCAACTTTTGAAGGCTCGCACGAAGTTAAGATCCTTGATATCAGACATCTGTGGTTAACTGCGCCCGCTGCCGCCGTGATGTCTCCGATTTTGTTGGCTTTGCAGATGTTCCAGGCCGTATTGACTGTGTGTGGTTTAATGCGCAGTGTGTGCCAGTGTATGTTTGGTTAGGGTTAGGTCTCATGTTGTGCCCCCCCTTCTCCCTCCCGCTGCGTGCCTCTGATTTGCTTCTTTTTTTTCTAAATCCACCGCCATGTAGAGAATAAACACTCGCACCTGAAGTTGTTTTCTGGGGATTCTTTTTTTTGGACTCCCAGTGACCGTGGCAAGTCTCAATTTTTTTAGTTTTTACTGTGTTCACAATCTGTAAAATAATTCCTCATGCCTTGTGGACTTAAGCCGCTCAGTTTCAAATGTCTTTTGGTTCAGAATCACTTAAGTGTTCACCCGCAATCCTACTTGAACATCTCAGGACAAAGTGAGTCACTGCTAATCTACTTGGCAATCATTGAGTTTATGGAAAGGTGCCGAGCACAAGTAGCTGATCCGTGACAGCTTTGAGATCCGTGTATATAAGTTTAGATTGGAATTGAAAGTATCGTGTAAAAAAAAAAACATAGGTATTCTATTCCAATTGTGGAGTAATTACAAAAGCTTTATAGAATCAATGCTTAACATGGGGCCTGTAAACTTAACTATAAAGTATTTCTATTTTACCAAGTAAGGCCCACTGAACCATCTATCTCTTTTTCTGAAGCGACCTGGCTATAAATGATAGCTCAACCAAGTGGCTTAGCACGTGGAACTTTTTCGCAGTCAAATATTAAAAATGCATGTTACTAAATGTGGAGGGAAAAACTGTAGGAACCGGAGAAAAATCCACACAAACACAGGGAGAGCATGCAAATTCCAAATGTACAGTTTTGAGGTCGGGATTGAACCCACGACCTCCTATATACCAGGCGAGGTAGTTAAGATCTCGCTGCCCTGACACCCGGACATCTCATCTAACCCAGACGACTACTGAAAACCTCCTTTGTTGGAGTTTATTATTGTGAAATACTGTACTGTACCGGAAGCAACAACCCAGACAGCGTACATTAGTCAAAATATTTTTTATAAAAATAAAGGAATGTTTACAGCCTGTCGGATCAAAGGCTCCCCATCGGAGGGGGTTGTTTGACCCATACTTCAGGCCGGTAAGTGCAGGTTGATGAAGGAAGACCCATAGCCATTTCACATATCCGTTGCCACAGTTGAGAATCGAACTCTGTTCACAGAGTTTGTAGCGCAGTATGCTAACCAACCACTCCATCGTAACTCCTCCAAGTTTTAAATGCATCGTGGAGCGGTGTCGCAGTGATTAACGCACTGCGCTATTAACCTGGCGGTCTGAGCTCGATTCCCGGCTACAGCTAGTATCAGTGGCGAGTGATATCAGAACTGGCCCTGGGGGGTCCCCCTTTACGAATCCGCAATGACCAACGTGGTTAGGTATTGTCAAACAACCCTTGTGATGCAAACGGTATGGGGAGGACCTCATCCAGCAATGGATTGACAAAATGGTGTCAATTATTCTTATTTTATTACTCTTAACAATATTTTGAATAATGCACGCTATCTAGGTTGTTGCTTCTGGTAAAGTACAGTATATAAAAATTAATAAAACCTCAATTTAGCTTGCAGCCACTTGGAATCCCAAGTGTTTTCTTCCGGTTTTGGCCATGTGAGAATATCTTCTCTCAGGCTTTTTGCCTTAATTCTACGCTTGAAATAACAATTTAAATTTGTTTTATGCAAGACTTTCAATGCCAATTTTAGCTCACGTACCACATGTACACAGATCTCAAAGTACCTAAATTTACAAAGCAACTGCATGGGCGCCATGGTGGCGAGGTGTTAAATACCTTGCCTGGTCTACAGGAGATCGTGGGTTCGATCCTGACTGACGCCTGTATTTTTGGAGTTTGCATGTTCTCACCTGTCGCGTGGATTTTTCGCCGTGTCCTCCGGATTTTCCCTCCATATTTAAAAACGCGCGTTTCGAGTATTTGGCTGCAATAAATTTCCACATGATAAGCCACTTAGTTGAGCTATCATTTGTGGCTAGGCCGCTTCTGAAAAATTAGCTATACAGCTCAGTGGGCCTTAACCTCATGAATAAAAAAAAGTTCTTAAAAATAGTTTAATGTTTTCCCGCCATCACTCTGGCTCACGGAGAAAGAGTTCACTGAGCCCCTGTGACATTTACGAGTCTTGGATTGGGTGGCAGAGTTGGGCACAGAGCGCTGGCGCATACGTGACCCTGCGGTGGGTACCTGCGGGGAGCCGTGCCGGCACCGTCAGCTGTGACGTGCTGGCCCACTGCCAAGGCCCTCTGCGCCTTGCAGCTCAGCGGGTCCGGCCAGCCGCGTGGCTTCCCGCACTTTAATTGCCGCCTCTCTCTCACTCGCCACTTTGTCAGCCCGTGCCGAAAGCCGTAATCCGTGACCGCGTGTATCATCCGGACTCGCTTGTAGGTCAAGCGTATTAATAGAACATCCCCCGCTGCACACGACCAAAATGCCGCGAAACAATACCTTTTGGACCTGCGAGCTGCTTTTCCATGGTGTGTTTGATGCTCCACCATGCCAAGTATTTTGGAATATGGAAAGCCTTACCTTGGTGTCTTTTTTTCTCTC
This sequence comes from Entosphenus tridentatus, assembly GCA_014621495.2. Lineage (NCBI taxonomy): Eukaryota > Metazoa > Chordata > Hyperoartia > Petromyzontiformes > Petromyzontidae > Entosphenus > Entosphenus tridentatus. The sequence goes on from CM025673.2 coordinate 4,420,583, forward strand.
ATAAAAACTCGAGAAAATAAGTTTTCCATTACGTACTTCTACTCCGTGAAATTCGGAATATAATTAATTTGATGCGTGCATTTTTTGTGCATTTTCTAGAACCCAGCTCACGAGGCTTACCGATGTTTTTAGCAACCGAACCAAATAATTGTGCAGTGTGTCAAATTTCAAAGGCTTATCTTACTGTCTCCCTGTAATCTTGAAAAGTAATTTTCGTTGGCAGCAAGCCTTCGTTTCCAGGTTTTGCCGCAAACGCAAGGAGGAGGGTTGCTTTTCACGTTGTTTAAATTCCCTGGATCGTGCACAAACTTTTAAGCGCTTGCCCCCCAGTATGTCCACCAGATTTAATCTCGCTCTGCCTCCAAACCATGGGGCTCAGGCACACCTTTTTAATGTTCATAAAATGCGTACTTTATTTTGTTTTACTATTGTATTATTTTTCAGTCGCTTTGCCACGGTATGTTATGCTTTAATGTTTCCATAACTTTTGTTATTTTTTTATTTTAAAAAGTTATGAAAATAACGTTGCCCCATAATGAGTTGAGCGACAGATGAAAAGATTATGGATGCTAGATTTGAAGCTTTCGTGACTGCAAGGATTCATACTCTTTGTGTGTCAGACACACTTAAGCGGTTGTGCTTTCGCTACGTTGTCCCCACCTGAAGAAGGACGCTTGTGTTGCGCCCGAAACGTCGTGATTTAATTTAGTTGTTTTCATTTATTTAGTTTGATTTTTTACCTACGTGACTTTACCGAACACATTCCTTCGGAGTGGGCAGGTAGGAACTTGGTTCAACTAATCCGAGAGCGTATATGTTTGGGAGGGGCTCTGCACGACAGACAGACAGACAAATAATCCCTGGTGGGCAGTGTGGAACTGTTCCTACCTGTAAAACCAAAAAGTATTATGGATGCTCTCACGATGCAATGGGTTGCACACTGTTTCTCGCAACCTAAGAGTTCTCCAGCGCAGTGAATCTCTCAGTTGTGTTTGTTGGAACAGTGGTGCAATCTTCGTAACTTCCCCCCAATCTCTGTCCACCTAACAGTATGCAGTAAATAGGTACGGCAACAGTTAGTTGATCAGCAGGTCGTGCGTGGGTATTACCCACCTATTCCGAAATGTTTGGTCGGAGTGGAAGAGTAGGCTAAGTTTCCTCTTGAGGGGCTCTGTAGAGATCCCTCTAGTTAAGACTTTTTCTAGGAGAGGCTTTTCTGCCAGCAGTGCCAAGAGCAAGCATTCTACAGGGTTCTATACCTTTACCTTTTAGATGAAAAGATGAGCCTTCAATCAAATTCCACAACGGAGGATCTCTTTAAATGTGGTGTTTTTCATCCTTTAAGAAATGCATAAGTAACACTTATTATTCTGATTATGATCATTAAATGTAACGTTTCCCATGGAACCAAACCCTTTGACCTGCCTGTTGCAAGGATAAATAAGAAACAGAGCCAGATATATTTTACTTTTGCCCATGGGTGGAGAATTGTATGAGTTGGATTTCTCCAATTTTTGCTTTAAAAAATAACTTGCGTGAAATTAAATTACAGTTGTTGTTTTTCTTTACGCAATTTCATATTGTTATTTATGAAGAAATTAGATCCGTAACCGATTTCCACTCGTGCTTTTAGGTTTTATTATGTGATGCAATAACCTGTAGGTTGTAAAACTTTATGGTCTGGAAATTCTTATTGCAAGGACTGTTAAAAGAACACACTTTTCTTTAGCACGAAGCAGAGTTTGCCTGCCTGCCTTGTTAAACTATTTTTTTCCCCTCCGAGTTATATTCCAGTTATGCTACCGGCGTGATGTCATTAGACAAATAAATCTCTGTTTAGAACTCTAGCAGCAACCAGTGCACCATCCTGTGTTGGAGAATAGCCCCAGAAGATGATGTCACATAATTACTTCTGAAGTCAATTAACCTGGTATCTTCATCAACACTAAAGGCACACCTTATCATGATCATTGCACGTCATTCAGATATCAAATAAGCGGAAGTAAATGAAAACCCAAATTATTTTGATGCGTGTTTGGTGTTTTCATTGGTCACTTGCTTGAGACCACCAATTTGCTGTTTCGAGTATTGCCTGTCAATCAAACCAAAATTACATATTTGATCCGGTGTTTTTTTTTCGTGGAATCATTTGTGACCAGGCTGACACCATCAGTGGTTTAATCGCAGGTGGCTGAAACCTGGATTCTAACCCGGGTATCTCGGCAAATGCAAGTTCAATGCTCTGAGCCCATCCCCTTGGCAACTTCACAATGGACATTAATGTGTGTATGTATGTTGAACGTCTTTCGCACCGTACGTAGCCAATCCTGCAAATGGGGGTGCGGGGGAAGGACAAACTTACACAAAAAGCAGTTTTCAAGAAATTCGTTTTTAATCTTGATTTAAAAGTGCATAGCTTCAGTGGCTTCCTAATATCAGAAGGAAGAACGTTCCAGACGGCCGCAGAAGCGCATCCGAAACCGCGCGATGCAGTGATTATCAAACCCGTAGGACCTCGAAGTGTGGAGGTAGCCCTTCTTGCCCAGTAGCTTGTGGCTGGCTGTAGTCAGGCCGGTGAGTTGCGTTGCGCGCCATCCCTTTGAGGCCGAGCGGTGTCTGAAATAGCACGTTTGTTACCGTGAGATGTCGCCACACGCTACCGCCACTGCTGCTGCTGCTGCGGTGGTAATGGCACGGGCATGTCGCGGTGCAGGAGCGGATGAAAATTACCCTTCCCTCCCATGAATCACGTCCTAATGTTGTTTAAAATAATTTTAACATTTCCTGCCCACGCATCGGCCCCTGTCTGAGTTGGGGAGTTCTGATGCCTCCGTCTGTCTGTGTTTACATTTAGTCATCCGTACAGTGTGCGCAGGCTTGTTTTGTAAGCAGCAAAACGGCAATGTTCAACAAAAAAATAAGTTTTCAGGATCCACAAGTCTGTATTCACGTGGCTTCGAGACAAAGTTAATGGGCCTCACGTAGTCATTGGAAAACAGGTAGTGCTTGTAGACACGACAAATTAAGACACTGCTGCTACTTTCACCTATGGCTCATTCACTCAGAATGCACCTGGATTTCATCAGATTTTTTAAACAAGGTTGAGCGGGGGGGGGGGCAGTGCTTTTATGGGCGATTACGATTTACAAGTTTTCAACGGACTGTGGGGCTATTTCATGGGCAATAGGGGGCAGTGCGGCAGCATCGCTTGCTGTGCTGTATGTCTCTGTTCCCACATCTATGCACCCCATCTTTACCAACCCACTTGGACCGGCATGGGAAAGTGTGGTCAGATAACCCCCCACTACCGCTGTGACGTGGGGTAGCCCTGATCTAGCAGTATATTGATAACAAAAAGCTGTCCGTTTACATGACACTCTCCACCTTTGACAACCTTGCACATCGACGCTGTGTAAAATAAGCTGTGGGCCTGACCTCGTACAACATTTATTAATTCCAAAATTCAATTAGTTAAATGTACAGAAAAAAGCCCACCATTGGAATCGGCTAATTTGATTAATATCATGTCCTGAACTTTCATCTTTTAAATTTTTTTAAGTTTTATTCGTGGCAATTTGCATGATAGATAGATATGCATTGTAGATAATTATGAAGCAGGATTTGTTTTAATGGGCAGGCTTTAAATAGCGTAAGAGTTATTGTGTATTCCTTTGCAAATTAATGCATGCTTTGTATAAAAGTGGCCCATTGTGCAGCATGTGCAAGTTGCGGTACAAACAAGTCCTTGTGGATGTGTGGTGTGGTTGGCATTGCCATAGGGTCGTGTATTGGTTACTTTTGGCAGCATCGATTTTCAAACAAAAGAATTGCCGCGGTCCGCCTGGGTCCAAGGAGAGAGAGAGTTTGTGCCCAGAGTCATCACGTCCAATCGTGATTATTGTTCAACAAATAATAAAGCCGCTATTGATTCTCACGAAAGCTGGGAAGAATGTATAATGAGCGGCATAATTCGTGCCCTGGGTTTTTAGTTTCTGCCGAGCTGGGTTTTGCCTCTCGGGCGATGTCGTTTCACCGCGCAACAGCCTGCGGCCAGCTGTCCGCACGGCCCGACTATGCTGTAGCCACGAGTTGCGTGCTGCTGGAGTTGAGTGTTTTAACTAAAAGGGCATGAGAACTCCTTGAACAGAATCATTTTGCACATTGTGTTGTGCATAATGCCAAGTTGGTCACAACGATTGTTTGACCATACTTCACAATGCAGGCCAGTGGGGGTTGGTGAATGCATGGAGGAGCATAGATGCGGGAGCATATAAGTAGAGGCCAACTTAATCTTTACGCAGTGCCTACTGCTACTCACCAACCTCGCAGCCCTCATGTCGTCGCTTTCAGATGTTCTCTGTTCATATTTTGTTTGTTGCGGTTGCACCCGACTCAAGAGCCGCATGGCTCACAGGGCTATACCTAATAAATAAAAACTTGAAACTTGATCCCGTGTGCGCATGGCGATCACCCATTCAAGCACTAATCCAGGCTCAAACCTGCTTGGCTTCCAAGACCTTACAAGCGTGAGCGTATTCTGGGTGATTTGGTCATCGGCTGTGCACATCACTGGCAATACAATCAGTGATACTATTGTTGTTGATGCTGTAGCACGGTGGTCTGGTGGTCACCACATGCTCCTATGGGTCCTGGGTTCACAGCCTGCTCCAAATTTAACCTTGGCCTGCTCTTAACGTTCTGGGGGGGCGGAGTGGTGGTGGTGGTGTGGGGGGTGGCGGGGTATTAGCTAGCAAAGTTATCAAACCACCTGCGCTTTCTTTTGTGTGCGAGCACACGTGCAGCAAGAACAAAAATGCCCACTCGTGTAAAGTACACGTACGCTCTCGACACACACACACACACAACATCCTCACACTCGTCCATTCATAGCGTGTGCTGCATCTCCCTGACTCACCTGGGGAAGAAATCTTGAAAAGAAATGGGAAGCGCAAAAATAACCAAAACCTCCACACGCGCTTCACGTGCACAGTCAGCAGCAGTCCCATCGCCACTGCCTTTTTATGGGTCGTCGTAAAGTGCTTTTCTCTGCCAGCTGCACTCTTAGGGCTTAACAAAGCAACTCCTTTTCTGCATTTGTAAAACATTACGCTGTGTTTTTTTTATAGCACTTAAAACAGTCGTTTTTGTATTGTGTTATTTTTTTTTACATGTGGCTAACTGGTTGTGGTGACCTTATGTAATAGCGCACTGTATGTGGACGTGTTCCTGTTTTCTGCAATGCCAGTCCACGTGTGTGCGAGTGCACCCAAGTCCGTACCCAGCGTTTTAGTCATCATATACAATCATCCATCTGATGGGTTTTGTTATCACGCTGCAGAAATCGCTTTTTGTAGTTCCCCCCCACCTTGTTGGAAAGCACACGTGTAATACCAGCGACTTGTTATTTATTACCGCAATATCACCGCGGACTTTTCAAAGGCAAGCTTGTTTTAAAAATCAAAAGAATCTGATCGTCTTCCGCAACACAAAGCAGCGCGCGATTTGTTCGCCTCGATAGCATCGCAATGAGGTACATTGGAGTCTGGGAAAAAAAAATACGCGGCACGAAGATCGCAGATAATACTTTTCTCTAAAGATTTATGGCTTTTGTTTTTGTTGTTGTTGTTGTTGCTGCTGCTGCGAATTCCTTCTCTTCGCCGAAACGCTCCGCATATGCTCCTGCGGTTGCACGTAACGCAGACGAACGCCACCACTGCAGTGCACGTCGCGAACGGAACTTTTGCTGCACGACCAATACGTGCGGCAGTTGTTTTGGTTTTGAGATTCGGCCGGGCAGCTTTTTAAGTGTGGGGGGAGGGAGGGAACCACACACAACGAGAGGGGGGGGGCCGGGTTTGTCTGCAAGGAGGCCGCTGCTCTCCACTAATTCTCCTTCCTCTTTTTGACTACTTTTTACAAATTTCGATTTAAAGCTTTCGTGACTGCAGGGATTCATCTTCTTGGTTCTTTCGGTAAAGTCACGTAGAAGGGAAATAATACAATCCCGAGAATGGCGAGAGCTGCCTGTGTGAACGCGTGCGTGTGTGCGGGCTGGCGTGCTGGCTGGCGCTCGCGAGGAGGAGGAGAGTTGGCACCACGCGGCTTTTGCTGAAGGCTATTTCCTTTTGCCCCGGGATATTTTTAGCCACACACATTCCTCAAGCGTGGATTTGCCCCCCCCCCCCCCACCCCCCCCCACCCTCTGCGTGCTGGCTACTGCCGAGAGAGATGAGCCCCCCCACCCCGTCCTGATCGATCAGTCCACCCTCGTGCCCCCCGGGGGGGGGGGGGGGTTGCGTTTAGTCGACACCAGTTTGATTACCCCACCGAAGGTTAACGCCGACGAATGAACGACCGGGCGGAATGCGGAGCGCGGCCAATGTCACGGTGCCCGATAGGTGGAAGAGGCCGATTGGTTGGGCTCTTTGGCGTTCTGGGCGGACGAACCCCGCACGGTACACCCCCCCGTGGTGAATGGAACATTCCAATAGCAGCCGATATCTGACCCTGCCTCCCCCAGCCCAACGCTCTCACCCCTTCACCTGCACCGTGGTTATTTTCTCTGCCACTGGCACTAAAGGGCTTGTGTGTGTGTGTGCGCGCGTGTGTAAGTGTGCGTGATTGCATCACGGCTTGCATGGCGGTTGCAGAAGGAGCCGTGCAACCTCGTCATGTGGTCATTTAATCCCAAACAAATCCGAGCATTCAGTGCATGAATAGCTTCGCTTAGTACTCCCACGAATACTACTAGTGTTACCGTTCGCATACTGCTACCACTGCCACAACTGAGAGCGCCGCCCTTATTACTGCCACTTCTAATTGAGCTCTCAGGAAAAATTAAAAGTTAACTAGCTTAACGTTGAATTTATAATTATCCAAATTGAACTACAAAAATGTGCTATTTTTAAATCGTATAAACTGTCGGCTTCAGCTGGCCCCCTGCTCAGCGTGCTGACACGTGCAGCCTTTCATCTCGGGCTTGCTAAAAGCTGAATTAACGCTGCCTTGTGATGACACCGTGGCGAAGAGATCGGCCTTCATTTGCTGGGTGGAGTTTCGCATCGCGGGGGCCGTGACGGCTGCTGGCGGATTGGGAAGGCCTTCATCCAGCGGCGGTTCGATCACGGCCGATAATTATTTTTCGGTTCGATAAAATGTGAAGCCAGTCAGCAGATGCTCCTGCCCGACCAAGGAAAGTGGTGGGGTGTGGTGGTGGTGGTGATTCAGCGAGTCTCAGAGCACGGTGAGAGAGGAGGTTAAATGCCACCCTGGCCGGAACGCAAGCAGGCCGGGCGCATCCACTGATTGCAGTGGGGTCCTGACCCACTTGCCATTGGCTGCATGGCGACATTGCGGGCAGAGCCACCGCGGGCGGCGCGCGCGGCGCGGGCAGCGTGTGACGCGTCACGGATGTTGGCTGTCAATTCTGTCTTAACTTTAGGGCTGAGCTCGCGAACTTTCCCGCGACGTGAAGAGTGGGTGGACGGACACCCAGACTGGAGCGTAAAGGGCACGCCGTTAAGTGTTGTTGCGCCGTGTTGTGAAATCCGAATCTTGAGAGGAAGCAGCAGTGATTTTTCAACACTCGTCAGACTTTTTGTCCATTACATAAGAAAGTCCTTACGGGTGTGTTAATCCACGATCGACACAATGGTTGCCAGCCTCTGCCACCTATCTTCCACGAGAAACCCTCTAACCACGATTCACTTCTCCTCTGCGCTGGAGAGTGCAGCAGAAGCATAGTCGTATTGACACTGCAGCTCTCTTGCAAGCTTAACAGGACTGGCCGGTCTGGCCAGTAGGCGCCCCACGCAGTTACTTAAATGTTTTGAGTGCGGAATCCCTCCCGCCGGGTCACAGTCGCGCAGAATGCGGCGGCGCTCGTGTCGGGGGGGGGGCGCAGACGGGTCTGTCTGGGAGAGCCAGTCGGTCGGACGTATGCCGAAACAATGGAAGGTATTATCTTGCCAGGCCCTGTCAGGACCCCCCCCTCCTCCTCCTCTTTGCTTATCAGAGGACTTCCTCGCAGGGTCAGAGGCCGCCTGTCCTGTGCAATATCAGGGGGGCGCCGAGGCTGATGGGTGCTGGGAAATGTGGTTGCCACGCGGAGGAAGGGAAATTGCGCAGCTCTTGTGAAACTGGACGTTGCGATAAATGGGCAGGGGGCAGCAAGGGGGGTGAGGGTAGGGGAGTGCGAAGGGGGGGGGGCAGCTGCTCTGCCCGTGATGGGCAGCTGCTCTGCCTGTGATGGGCAGCTGCTCTGCCCGTGATGGGCAAGGCTTTGGATGTACAACGCAAGTTTGTCTTTCTTGTCGTGTGTACCTGTCATCGTGTTTTACTTTGGGCTTTTTTTTTCTTTTTGGGGGTTGGTGGTGGGGGGGGGAATTTTATGATAGTGGGGGTTTGTGCTTAGGGGAAAAGACCATGTAGTGGTCTCACCTGAGCTTCATCGTGTTGGACAAACCTTTCTCACAGCCACTTCCTGGAACAAAAAATGTGCCACGACTGCGTACGTGTTTGCGGATGCGCTGCGTAACTCCTCGAATGTGCTTTCAAAGTCGTGCCGCGCATTGTTCGGGCAAGATCCGCGAGGTTTTTCTCCATGGGGTGGGAGCATTTCTTGACGCACTGTTGTTTTCGGCTTGATGTCCCGACGTTTCGCCACCACGCTGGGTGCTTCTACAGGAAATCAAGAGACGCTCCCAGTCAGTGGGAGCAAAACGATGAACATGATGCCAAAAAGTATTATGCAAGTTGCCTTGGTGGATTATGGTTACTTGTAAATCGGCTTCTGAATGAAGGCATCCCAACCGCGTGCAGGTTTCGTGGATTATTTTACCATTTCACCACGCTGGTCAGTGCTGGTCGGTGAAGGCAGCGAGTGTAGAGATGTCAGAACATAGTTAAGTACGAAATTAGATTTTGCTGTACTGCCCTCTGTTGACAACGTAAATAAATTAACAATGGCAAGTTTATTTGAGTAGTAAATGTTGTAATAAATACGCGTGTAACTGACACGCGGTACTTATCCGTTATGTATGACCCATAATCTCCTAAGAGGCCATAATGCATTTTGCACATGATTACTGTACCGCACCGATCAGATCCCCAAGGTGAGATTGGAAGTCTCTCGCCCATAACACAACCGAGCAGCATTTTGTTTAATTGGCTGCAGCTGCTGATGAGACTCAGAAAGTCAAAACCAATCGATCAAGCGTCTGCCCACGAAAACAAGTGCTGCTGGAAAACATTAGACCCAAAATACTCGTTTGCGCGGGTGAACTAAATTGTCACGTTTTCTTTTGTCGTGGAATATTGCCCTGCCTGATTATTTATTTCATATTTTGCTTTCCAGAAGCTGGCGTCCCTTTGGTGAATCGACAACTGTTCCCGTAAATTAGGAGAAATGCTCTGTCAGACCATTTCTGGACCTTCATCGCCGGTGGCGGCACGTTGACCTCTTTTTAGGGCATTCGATTTTGGCATTGCTTGAGTTATTGTTAGATAGGTAAACTGCATGACCCAGCTAAGTGCCGGTTGATGCCAGATGTTTTATGTTTTTTAAAAGGTGAGATACGGCGGCCGGTCGGGCGTGTGGGAGCGTGGGAGACGTGCTGGTGGCTGTGAGAGGTTGGGGGACGTGAGTGTATGTAAGTGGGGGGGGGGCATGAGGGGGTGGGGTGGTGCGTGGGTGGGTCACCTTTGGGGAGGGGGGCGTGTGGGAGCGTGGGAGACGTGCAGGTGGTTGTGGGAGGTTGAGGGGGCACATAAGTGTGTATACGTGGGGGGGCATGAGGGGGTGGAGTGGTGCGTGGGTGGGTGGGTCACATTTGGGAGGGGCGTGGAGCTGGGGTTGTCATCTGATAAGTCCATCCACTTGTGTATTCTTAAAAATGTTAAATGTGCCCACTTTTATATATATTTTCTAAAACATCTGCATTTATAATTTCCGAGCAGAGTTATTCGCATAGCCGATTGAAACCGGAGCAAGGCGCGACCGCACGTGCGTGCGTTCGTTAGGGTTGCAGATTGTATTGTTATCGTCTCGCGGTGGCGAGATGTTAACTACCTCGCCTAGTATACAGGAGGGCGTGGGTTCGATTCCGACCCTGACGCCTGTATATTTGGAGTATGCATGTTCTCCCCGTGATCGCGTGGATTTTTCTCCGGGTCCTCCGGGTTTTCCCTCCACATTAGAAATATGCGTTTTGAATATTTGGCTGCTGTAAATTTCCACTTGATAAGCCACTTTGTTGGGCTATCAATTGTGGCCAGGTTGCTTTTGAAAAAGAGCTACATAGGCCCAGTGGGCCTTACCTGGTTAAAATAAAGAAAATGTTTAGTTTTAGCTTGAGATCGCTCCCTGTAAGAGATATCATCAGGGTTGGGGAACACTGCTCTGACCTTCTTGGGGTACTAACGGCACAGATGTCCACGCCTGCGTTATGTGCGCACTGTGTTCATATAAACTGGAGGCGGCGGCGGCGGCAGTAAGCCTTCAGCGGGAGAAATTTATATGAGGGGGTAGGGGAGAGGGGGTAACTTCTGATCTCGACAGACCCCTTCAATCTCCCTCTCTTTTTTAGTTTGCAAGACCCCGGGGACAGTGTTTAAGCCTCGTCAGAAGTTCAGTTTCAAGTGAATTTGGCTTCAGCATTTTTTCTCAGAATACTTCCAACAACTGCCAGAGGTGGATGCTAACAGTTGTTACGGCGTTGGCTTTTGGCGCATAGTAATTGCAAACGTGCGGGAGAATTAACGCTTGGATGAAGAGGGGGGGGGGTGTTGGCAGCGGTACAGGGGTTAGAGCACCGAGCTATGAATCTGGCAATCGGAGATCGATTACTGTGCATGGCTACCAGCAGTAGGGAGCTATATATAAACCGGTTCTGGGCCACCTCTCCTTCACCAGCAACACGCACTGACCACTGGTGAAGTACAACTCCCTCAAAACGACACGGTGAGAGGAGATGTTCGTCCAGCAGTCGATTGACGTGGCTTTAAATTGTTACGCAATTAAATTTGAATTCATTGTATTCAAATGGATTAGGTGCATTGAATCACACGCACAGGAATTTATGTCCAACATATCCAAATTCCATGCCAGTTATACATTGTGCGACTACGTACGGTGCGAAGCAACTTCAGCGTACATATGTTTAAACAAATGGACTGAAAAATCTTGAAGTAATACAAATGAGATTAAAAGTGAAAACAAAAATAATTCGGTGAGAACTCTCTCACCTGAAGACGATTGCCTGTGTTGCGATCGAAACGTCGTGATCTATTATTTTTTTAATCTACGTAACTTTACCGAGAGACCCAAAGAGTATAAATTCCTGCAGTCGCGAAAGCTTTAAATCGAAAATAATTGGGTCTTGAATTTTTCTGACTAATACGTGCCTATGACCAAAACACATGGAAGGCTCCCTCACTCTTATCAGATCTCGGATGCTGAGCAGCAGTTGAGCCTGCTCACGTGGGATGTGACCAACGTGCAAAATCAGGTTGTTGCAGGCTGCGGGGCTATGTGGTGGGCACAAGAGGGCATTGCATCTAAATACAGGTAGTCCCCGACTGACGGTGGAGATGCGTTACGACGACCCCATCGTAAGTCGAAAATATCGTAAGTCGAAAATGGCCTAGCCTACCCAGGAGTCTTAAAGAATGGTGATAATTTAGCAAAACAGAGAAATTTACAGCACCGTACTGTATAAATTATATGCGTACAGTACATCCCGGCGGCGTCCCGACGTACAGTATCGTACCTCGTACGCTGCTGCGTTTGCCAGCCGCGCGAAGTTTAAAATATTTTACAATTTTGTCATCGCTATCACCATCGTAAGATCGAAATATCGTAAGTCGGACCATCGTAAGTCGGGGACTACCTGTACATCCATCTTACTTGAGTTTCTCGCTCAAAAAATCGATGTTACCATCTCCACTAACCCACACTGAACAGCATGGTAAAGTATCGTTTTATTAACTATTGTAATGGTAATCTTTTATTTTTTCCTTCCGATATTAGGAGGCCGCTGGAGATATGCACTTTTAAATCTAAATTGAAAACTAATTTCTTTAAAACTGCTTTTTACACGCTTTTTATTAACTCTGTTGTTGTATCCTCAAATCTTGTAACTCAATTTTAACCCACTTCCCAATGTGGTATCGACTGCAAACTTGGTATACTTATGTCATACTCATGACAATACTATATTCTGTCATAAAAAATATATTTTTAAACATTGTTATGTTTCGGCTTGGGTCTAATTGTCCACACTCAACTGACGTTGGCTGTAAATCACCACGGTCCCTTACGTTATGGCAAGCTTTGGGGCCACTTCCTGGAGTCGTGGAGTTCTGCCATTACTAGTACATTTTTTAAAAATATTACTTATTTGTGTTTAGTTTGTTGTCCTTTACCCACGCCTCCGATTAGCACGGTTGGCTACGTACGGTGCGAAAGAAGTTCAACGTATATACATTTCGGCCAGTGGCCCTGTTTTGAAGAAGGTCCTTTTCCAAAAATGTTATAAGGAGGTTGATGATTGGCTAAATAATTGCTTTTCCTGGGAAATTTCTCCAGGCGAAGATACTTCACACGTTTGCATGAAAACTACAAAGTCCTTCACGCATGCACTGCAAACCTTCCACACCGCTTGCCAATACAAATGCTCAGATCTGTGTAGTATTTGGGAAATGCGGACAATGAAACTATTTAAAGAGCCGTTTGCACGTGAAAAATAAGTTATGTTGTCCAATTGTGCATGAATTTGCACCGCTCCGTTCGTTCACCGCTGCTGGCGACGCATGCTGTACGTGTTGGCTATTGCCAGGGCAATGTCCCCCCCCCCCGCACCCTCTGCCTGTCCTGTATTAACAGCAAAACCCAACTCCCTCCCCCCGTTGCTGCCGGGACAACGGTGAACACAGGGCGGTTGCATCTCGAGAGAGATTCCTTGACTTAAACAAACATTGGCTGGTTCAGATTACACGAGAGCCCTTCATTTCTTGGTCACGCGCACAATGTTTGCTAAATAAATGAAGTGTGGTCTTGTTAACGTGCACATTGCACATGGCGTGTTTTGGTCACGGGCTGCACGATTGCATACGTGCAGTTACATTATTATCTACATTTGCGATAGCAAAAAAAGTTAATACTAAGAGGCAGGTTTGTCAAAAATTCTTCCAACAGGCCCCTTAATCCATTCCAAGAGGAGCAAGGCCTTGTTTGTTTTTACACAGGGATCTCCAACAAGAGTTCAGTTACCCGAGTTAGTTTTCCTAACGAGACCACCCGTAAATTGCTGAATAAATTTGGCATCGCTGCTGAGCTTGTGTTTTGGCGTAGACCGTTGGCGTAAAAGATCTGCTGCGCGTTGGTCTGATGCAGCCAGCTCTGTTTTGCATCCGGTGGGCACTGCGATAGTGTGGCATTCACGTGATGCGTTTCCAAAACAAATGCCCCAGTACTCCCAAGTGGAAATATCCTCCTTGCCAGGTCGTTCGCAATTTGTGAAAGTTGGTCTTAAAAATACAAATGGGTGTGATGATCTCCAGAGTAACCGATGGGTGCAGGTTGCTGACAATCTCGGTAATGGGTCTTAGTACACCTTGAGATGCGGTATTTTTTATACATGCTTCCATATTGAATCGTTATAATTTGTATGCATCACAAAAAGTAGCAAACACATTGGGGCAGACACACACATCTTGACAAAACATTTGAAACATGTCACATTGCCTTGGTAATCTTTTCCCCCTCGTTGGCAATAGATATATGGGCGAATTTTCACCAAAAATCTGGCAACATTTGCCAATGTTCAGAAATGCCTTTTTTCGTCTGATTCATGCAAATTGGGCCCAAATTGTTTTGGTGGTTGTTTTCAGATACCTGACATTTGTGACGAGTTACCAAATATATTGTGACATTAATCAATTTTACATTACTGTGACTGTTAATGTGACTATGTGTGGGTTGCCTCTGACCAAATCAATCAGAATGTGCCTGACCACGTCACATCTCGGACAAAGCAGGGTTGAACCTTGATAGTGCTTGGATTGGGTGGCCACCATGCATAACACTCTGTTGGCGCTAAGTTGTCGCAAAGGGCAGTGCAGCTAAATCCATAGTTGCACTGTACTACGCTTCAATTAAGGTTCCTCTAGGATAAATACAGATTCTGATTTCAGATTGATTGCCTATGCTGCCTGCCTTCACCAATCTGCACTAACCATCGTGGTGAAATGTGGTCAAAGAACTCTGATTACCGGCATGGTGTTGGGAGGTTTGCATCAAGCGGGGGGTTGACAAAAGGGCTTGTTGTACATGTTATGGGTGGAGTCGTGACGCGGTCGTATAATCCCAGAAACGTGCACTATAATCCCACCAACATCCGTGTCTTTTCCCACTCTCTGCTGTACGGAGTAAACGATTGCCTTAGGCAAAGACGTCTCCAGCATCTCCAAAAACACCCTCCTCTCCACGGTTGTTTGCCCCTTGCCCCTACCTCTCGCGAGCTCTTCGACTTGTGAAGGAGCTACACTGGTTACCAGTGCGTAACGGAGTCGGGTGCAACGTCGCAGTACTCGCTGTTATAGCAAAGACAACAAACCGGTCAACCAACCTACCTGAGCGATGCCATACGCCCATATGTACCATCACGAAAATCTCCGCTCGCTCGTCTGCGATGGAGGTGCTGCGTGAAATTCACTCTGCTTAGGACAGCAGAACTGAGGTTTTCATCGGCTGCCCCGGTGGTCCGGAACAATCTGCCGACTGCAATCCACTCCGCCGTGACAATCAGTGCTTTTAAGAGCAGACTAAAAAAACATTCTCTCTTCTGGTTGGTTGAATTTTGTTTATTTTTCCTCTATACCATCCATGCTTCCGCCTCAGCTTTTTTTTGCTGAATATGGCACATTGCAACGCTTGGATTGATTGATTTGATTCCCAGCCACGGCTAACATCATTCACAAGTAATATCCGAATCGGTCCGACTGCCCTCCCTTTTTAGCACACCACACTGCGAAGTTTGGTCAAACAACCCCTCTGACCCGAACACAGCATGGGGAGGCCTTCCTTCTCGGCTGTAGATCATGTGTCTGATGAACAAGTGGAATACAACACCCCGGAGAAAGAGGCTCATCACCGATAGTGGAGCACGATTTTTTGAGCTTGCCTTTAGCGGTGTATTTGTGATATATACATCTTATGGTCATAAAAATACATGTTTAAATTATACATTCGAAATCAACATCCTATCCGCTTTTATTGACGTACAGGTTAATGTACATGGCACTCGTGCAACGATGAAGGCATGCAATTTTAATGCTACAGGATACAAAATTACTGAAGTTATGAGCGAGGATTTGGGGTGCCGTGGTGGTTGATATGTTACCTTCGTCGCCTAGTATTCAGGAGATCGTGGGTTTGATCCCGATCCTGAAGCCTATATATTTGGAGTTCGTATGTTCTCCCCGTGGCCGTGTGGATTTTTCTCTGGATCCTCCGTTTCTTCCCTCCACGTTTATAAACATGCGTTTTCAATATTTGGCTGCTGTAAATTTCCACATGATAATCCACTTCGTTAACAATCATTTGCGGCCAGGTCACTTCTGAAAGAGAGCTGTATAGCTCAGTGGACCCTACCTTGTAAAATAAAAATAGTTTAGTTTAGAGCATGCTGATTGGGCACATAGTGGTGAATACATGTATTTTTATTTTAGGCAAATGTTTTTCAAATGTTATGATAGTTTTTCAAGTGGAAGAATGTAGCAAACATAATTATGCAAACGTTATGGGCGGGAAGATAAACATTGCCAACAAGGTGCTAAAAATGAGACCAATATAAATTCTTGAATATAATCACAATACCACTGTGAGGGTGAATTATTGCATACATGATTTTTATGGAGGATTGCAACTTAACGTGAGAGATTTAAATATGATCAAATTTACACCTTGACTAAACAACAACAAAAATGTGCCAATAAATAATATTGGCACATTTTTGCCAGAAATCCAACACAAGGGAACATTCGCCAACATGCAGATCAAACCCTGATCATATTGATACGCAGCATACACACAGTATTCGGCTACAGAGTACACAAGGTACATCGTTGATGTCCGTAGCGCTGGTGCTGATGCACCCGAGCTTGTGCTTGGCAGTTTCTGGACCAGGTTGACCCTCGTTGAATACGCGTTGCGGTGCATCGAGACTGTGCCGTGCATTAACGGCAACCCGCGGGCGGGTGGTTTATCCCGCAGGTTTGACGATGCCGGAGGAAGGATGAGGCCACGCAGACCAATTGGCGCAGCCCTGTACGGCTAGCCCAGCAGCCCGGGCCCCCTCCCCTTCCCCCGGTGCCTGTCCGGCACAGCGAGCAAGCACAGCAGCACCAGAGTGAAACCGGCCCCTTGGAAGGTGGCGGTGACAGCGGTGGTGGCGGCGGCGGCGGCAGCGGCGGTGGTGGCGAAGCACGAGCCGAGGAGCGCGGCGCCTCCTGTGGCTGCCTGGAGAGCCATGGCCCAGGGGACGCAGCAGATCGACATCCACGTTTACCACGACCTGCGCGAGCGCTTCCCGCAGATCCCCGAGGGCGTCGTCTCCGAGTGCATCCTACAGGTGCCCGTTGCTGCGCTTTCACGCGCCCGACACAACACGATGACACGCGGCGCCCCGCGGCCCCAGTAGACTCGAGACATTTCTTTAGAACTGGAGACCACTGGCTAAAATGCTAACTTAACGCGACATACGTTTGAGCTTATACGCATAATTTAAAAAGCTCTTACATAATATCGTCTGGCCTCCATAAAACACCAGCAGCAGCCGGAAAACTTTTTATCACGTGAGATGCTCCATTCGTGTTCTGAAGATGCTCCCAGCGCATGGATAAAAATGTCGAACATATGCTAGTTTTTTGTACTTCCCCACACCTCCGATTAGCACGGTTGGCTATGTACGGTGCGTAAGAATTTCAACATGCATACATACATCGCATGCCGGGATGATCTTGAGCTTGCAGAGGTGTCCCAGGTGAAATTGCCCAGTGGGCCCAATGCTATAAAGCCCTGGGCCCACAGCCTGAGCGATCTGTTGTGCAACCAAGCTTCAAAGTCGTTTGGTACAGCCGCCAGATCGATGCACCGCTCGGTTATATGGCTACAAGATAAGAGCTCGTGTTTTCTTTCTTTTGGTTTCTGTTCCATTATCTACAGTCATCACAGCATATTGCCTGAATCCTACTGTCCTTTAGCTGCTGCCTCTGCCCCCTATGCTACCTAGCATAGTTGGCTACGTATGGTACGAAATCAGTTCATACATAATCTGCTCAAAGGGGCCATCCATTTAGTACGTACGCATGGAGGGGGGAAGGGCGGTTAACCCAAATGCGTACGCTTGCGTATGGGGGGAGGGTGTCTACTGACAATGTACGCATAGGAAATGGGGGGGGGGTGAAGCCTCGATAATAATTTGTCTACATTGGCCTTCAAATGAGCCACAGTTCAGCTTCTTCAGCTGTCAGACAAGTACGACCGGGAGAAGTAGGACTGTGGGAGAGGTGTCACTTGCATGCCACCGTACCACTGACTGCTAGCCATCGCGCAGCTCGGCAAAACAAGTGGCCAAGGTACGCAACTTAATTATTTAATGCAGCCGGCGGTGGACTATCTCTTTGCTTAAACACGTTAATATGATTAATCCTTGATCGTTTCTGCGTGGATTGGCCGTTCTATAGGATTCAGCGGTGGGGGTGCATCAAGCGTACGTACGCAGGTGGGGGGTTTAAAAAGTACGCGTGCGTACAGGGAGGGGGGGAGAGGCCAAGTCTTGACAGATTTTTGCGTACATACTCAATGGATGGCCCCTAACGAGTAAAGGCGGTGGCACTCAATTTTCATAGCCCCAGAGTTCGTGGTGAAATATACACATTGCTATGGACAGTCACTGTTGACTTCCCACAGAGTGATACTCATTTAATCTTGTAACAACGACGAGTTGAGGCAACCCCTTCCCCAACCAGTATTTCAACTCTCAACCTACTATTTATTTTAAATGTGCCAAGTATTTTTATTTGTATGTGCTATATAAAAACTTTGAATGTTTGTACTTTAACAACTGGAAAACACATCCGAGTATGTACAGTAAAACCTTGGATTGCGAGTAACTTGGTCTGTGAGTGTTTTGCAAGACGGGCAAAATTTTTAAATGAATATTAATTTGACAAACGAGCGAGGTCTTGCAATGCGAGTAGTACGTATACGCTTTGTCTGCCGAGCGTCACGTGATCACAACTGATATACGAGTGCTTTGATATACGAGTGCTTTGGATTACAAACACGTTTCCGGAACGAATTATGCTCGCAATCCAAGGTTTTACTGTATTCCTCGGACATATTTTGAAGGTGGCCAAGGTGCAGCCCAGCTGTTACTCGCTCAGGCCACGGCTGACAGATGAGCCCCCTACTAGAGGCAGCTTAAGAAAGCCCCTCTAGAGCAGTGCTCATCACTAATATTCAGAGGGGGCCCACTTGTGTCGTCAAGACATCAGTGTGAGGACTGCCACACATTTGAAACCAGTTCGGTTTGACAGCTTGATGGGGGTGTTGTTACGTGTTGTGTATTGTCGGGGGCCGCACGTCAGGGGCCGCACTAAAGGCCACCAGGGGCTTGCCGGTGGCCCGCGGGCTTTCCAATGAAGAACACTCCTCTTGAGAGTATTTTGCCAAACTCTTCCACAATGATCAGAGATCTTGGAGATGGTGGGAATACCCCACCACACGTGGGAGCCACGGTGGTGAGATGTTAACTCCCTCGCCTGGTATACAGAAGGTCGTGGATTAGATCCCGATCCTGACATCTGTATATTTTGAGTTTTCATGTTCTCCCCGAGGTGGTGTGGATTTTTCTTTGGGTCCTTCGGGGTTTCCCCTCTACATTTAGAAGACATTTGGCGATAATTTCCACGTGATAAGCCACTTCGTTGAGCGAGCATTTGTGGCTAAGTCACTTCTGAAAAAGAGCTACATAGCTCAGTGGGTCTTACCTGGTAAAAAAATATAGTTTACTTAAATAAATATTTTAAATTGTGACCTGCTGATCACCTCTGTACCCATTTATACTACTGAGTGAACAGAGGTGGGGGGGGGACTTAAGAAACTTGCCCCATTGTTTCAACTGCAGCACTGGAAGTTTAAACTGGTGATATCTGGATTGCAAGTCCAGCGTGCTAACCATTACACTGCGGCAAAGTTGAACCAGGCTGAAAGTTATGAAATAAAAAGGCAAACGAGAGCAGGTTGAAATGCTTTCCCAAAGCTGAACTTGATGTGTGTATGTTAAACTTTTTTGGCAACGTACATAGCGAGCCGTGCTAATCGGAGGCGCGGGGGAAGGACAAAAAGCGAAACACAAAAACCAGTTCTTGATAATGAAAGGCAACATATCAGTGTACCAAAGTAACAACGCTTTTAATCAGTGCGTACTACATGTTATGTATAAGACGACACCTGGACATCAGCAAATACAATAGTTGACAGTGGTGAA
This sequence comes from Entosphenus tridentatus, assembly GCA_014621495.2. NCBI lineage: Eukaryota > Metazoa > Chordata > Hyperoartia > Petromyzontiformes > Petromyzontidae > Entosphenus > Entosphenus tridentatus. Next base: position 4,440,136 of record CM025673.2, read on the forward strand.
AATAAGCCTACAGAGAGGTATTTTATTGGAATTATACCCTCATGGACCGAAAGACGAACACGTGGATCGCAAAACATACACACGTTAGGACACGGCACGTTGACTGTTAGAACAAGTTAGTCGGCCTGGACAGGACATGCCGCGAGAAAGAATGATTTTTTTTCCTGATTGGGAGGCCCTTTTCGGGCGTTCGATCGCCAGGTTGATGGCATTAGTTTGTGACAAGCACGTAACAGTGGATACCACGGCAAGGTTGTCATCTTCTCCACCAGAAGTGTAAAGATATCCTCTTGCGCATGGGCTACGCAGATTATTGCGTCGTGAAACCGTGAGGATGACGATAGCCTGGGGAAGTTTTCATTAATTAGTGGATAGATCATGGCTAATTATTCGTTTCAAACAAGCACTTGTCGTCAACCTTTGTTGAGTGGAGTATGCTGTATCTCCTGTGTACAGTCCATGTAGACTGTGTCCTCTTCATCAAGTAAATAAATAAGCACGCTGCTTTTCCCCATGATACCTACGTGACAGTTGAAACGTGTGAACTGCTTTCAATGACTACAACGTCTCGTAAACAAGCTCCACCTGGCTGACTGCTCTGCCATGAACCGCCCTCCGCATCTCATTTTGGGAGGGGGTGGGCGCGGGGAGAGGGGGGAGGTTGCAAAAGAAACGCGATCGTAGATCGGAACGGCACGCTGGGTGCCGCGCGGACCGTCACCCGAACCACAAAAACTAGTTTCCATCGAGCGACGCTGCTGGTCGCGGATAAACGGGTGTCTGAGCCGGGGCCCCAGGCTACGCGGAGTCCTTTGTTCGCCAGACCACCCCCCCCCCTCTGCGTACCGCGGAGGCAGATGGTCCGGCGGTGTGTCTCTTGGCAGCTGCGACAGTTTGCGTTGCCGTTTTTGAGCACGGCCGTCTTCGTTCCGCGCGGCACCGTCGTACTCACGCGCGCGTGCCCGTGACCACATCGGGCGCCCCGCTCTCGCCTCCCTGCGGCGGGCGCCGGTGCCGCTGAAATGCCGCGAGCCGGAGTGGGCGAGGGGCGAGCGGCGCTGGAACGATCCTCGGAGCCTGCGCGCCGCCGCTGACAGGGCCGGTAGGCGGGAGGCCATGACCTGCTTCGTGGTGCACGTAGAGTTTTCCAAATCGAAGCTCGATACGCGGCCTCAGGTAACGGAAAATTTGTGTTGCGGTTTTACTCGTGTGTCTGTTTGTTTGCGGTGGCTTGCCGCTCGTAGGGATAGCCGCCTGTTGCATTGGATATGCTTTGAACGTAATGTGGAAACTGTAAGTCAATGTAGCCTGTTTACATGCAGGGCTTGTCCCACCCTCCAGTGGGAAGCTAGGGCACTGCAGGCGGATTACTTGAGTGCTGTGGTCGTGGCGTGGAGCGGTTGCTGTTTGTCGTCGCGAGCAGCAGCCGCGGAGTTTGTTGCATCGTCGGGGAGAGATGTTTTGTATCTGCGAGCAGGCATATACTGGAGCTGGCTTAACTTCCTTTCTGAGGGCGCCTGCAAATTAAACATGGGCAGAAAACCTGAGCCCGTTGATGTTAAAGCCATTAGTCGCTCAAGCTGCGCTCAATTTGACAGCTCACGTCTCCGCCAAGTAATGCCGAGCTCGTGTTTTATTTTGAGGTTCGGGCACGTTTTACGAACAGTTTAATATTTTTTATATTTTGGTTAGATGGGGGGGGGGGAAATGCAATTTGTTCACAGCTGGTTCTTTAAGTTAGCTGCCACTTTGGCTAAAAGTTGTCCCGATCGTAACATTTTTTCTGGAATTCGTTTGGCATCCCACGGCAACACCGAGCGCCATGCTGCGCGATGAGAGGCCGAGCTGGAGCTGTAGGCAGGTTGGCCACAGTTTTTAACGTTCAACCGGTCCGTGACGATCGCCCTGCCTTCTCTGCTACGGCGTTTGGTTTTAGACGAAAGACAACACTTTACGTCGCGCATTACGCGAACGCTGATCAGTTGTAAAGTGCGTCATTGCAAGCCCAGTGAAGGCACGTCGTGGCGACTCTCGCCGAAACTCCCAACCTCGTGTGTGCAAAGCAGGTTTTGATGCCACCCGCACTAACGCAAACGTCAAAACGCGTGCGTGTCACATAACTCTTTTGTCTCCTGTGCTGCGACTTGATAGCCTGGAAATTGCCCTTTCATAACAGTGACAATTATAATCGTAATAAAAACACTCAACGGTGGACGTCCCGTAAACAGACCGTACCGCCTCCCCCCTCCCACCACAGCAATGTCGAATTTTGACTGCTGACTTAGGGACACGAGCGGATGTGAGCGTTGCCCCCCCCCCCCCCATTGCTCATGAGAGCAGGAAGACACTTCGACTTGAGTTTAAATTCCCTGTGGCCTGACCAGGACTGACAGGGAGCCCTGAGAGTGGGACGATAATTACAGGAGGGAGCAAGAGTGACCCATGCATGCGTGTACGTTGAACTTCTTTCGTTGGCACCGTACATAGCAAACCGTGCTAATCGGAGGTGCAGGACAAATACTGCTGGCACGAGGCACAGTACTGCAGCCAATGTACAGTTGTGTTTAGTTGGTTTTGTGGGCATGAAATAGCCACGTATCGATTCGCCTACTTTGTGATTCCGTGAATTGTCGTGATTCAAGGTCACACTTCACTTCAAGAATGGATTATGTTTCCCCCCCCCCCCCCCATTGTGGTGAATACCGTGCCTCTAGTGTCTATAGGGGTCACATGACAAATTTTATTATATATAACGTGTACATAGACTGCACTTTATAAGTCTAATATATTTGAGGCAATGGATGGAGTTGGTACAACGTCACTGTTTTAGAGCCATCTTTAAACAGTTATTTGCACAGGAAAAAAAATGTGTTTTAAAAGCATTTCATTTCTTATCTTGCCCAAAAACTATACGCATCTGGAAATTAGCATTTTTTTTGCTAGTTGGAAAGTTTTTTCATCAAATGCATTAAGGAATTTGTAGGGTGTTTTTTTCTATGCGAAGTGTCCTCAGATGAACGGGACAGACGTAAATTATCCCAGGAATGGCAATAAAGTAGACAATCAAGAAACTTACCAAAGTTTTTTAGGCAAAGGGGGGGGGGGGGTCTCCTTTAGAACATGACTACTGACTAAAATGCTATCTTAGGGGCCATCCATTTAGTACGTACGCAAGGAGGGGGGATTAACCCAAATGCGTACGCTTGCATATAGGGGTCTACTTATAATGTATGTAGGCATAGGAAAAGGGAGGGGGGTGAAGCCTCGTTAATAATTTGTCTACATTGGCCTTCAAATGAGTTAGATAGTCTGGCAGTGGACTATCTGTTTGCTTAAACACGTTAATATTATTAATCCTTGATCGTTTATGCGTAGATTAAATATTGGCCGTTCTATAGGATTCGGGGGGGGGGGGGGGGCCCAAACCGATATACCCAGGGTGGGGGGGGGTGTAAAAAGTACGTGTGCGTCCAGGGAGGGGTCAAGTTTCGACAGATTTTTGCGTACATACTCAATGGATGGCCCCTTACTGCTACATACGTTTGAGCTTATACGCATCACGAAGCTAACACACATCAGCTTAGCCTACATAAAACACTACAAGTAGCCGGCAAATTTATATAATAAATTGAGAGTGTGAGCTGCTCCATTGGTGTTCTGAAGATACTCCCAGCGCGTGGATAAAAAATGTCAAACATATGCTAGCTTGTCTTTCCCCTGCACCTCCAATTTCGCACGGTTGGCCACGTACGGTGCAAAATAAGTTCAACATACATATACGTACAACAGAGAACCAAAGATTCAGTAATATAATTTAACTTTAATTTACAAAGCGTTTTGTACAGCCTACGAATGCAACTGCAGCTCGCGCATGAGATCGACGGCACAGCAATCGTGGCTCCCACTGCTCCCCATGCTCAGCCCAGGGCGTGCGAACGCTCTGGCCGCTGTTGGGACGAAAGGACGTTAATGCATTCGCTAACACAACACGCGAAACAATGGCGCGCTCATTCACTCGCAGACAAAAGGCACCCGGGCCCCATCAATATTTCATTAATGGGTGCGCAATTGGGACTGAGCCGCCGGCCAGCTGTTTATGGCTGCGCGCGCAGTAAAAGGAGTGCCACTGTGTGGGTGGGTACCCACTGGCCCCCGTGGGCCCCGTGTTCTTGGGGGACAATGGCTGCTCAGTGCCGCGTTTGGTTTCCATTCGATTCGATTGCAGACTTTTTCTCGACGTTTAAATAAACTGCGTTGGTGTGCGCGCGCTGCGCCTTTTCCATCACCGGCTGCTTATGGTCGATGTGTGTTGATGACATAAATCATCGAGCAACTGGCTAAACTCAAAAGTCAAGCTGAGACCATTTGCCAAATAAGACGAAAAATTGTAATGGGCTACATTTTTGTCGTCATTTACTCGGGTCACGTTTAATATAGCAGTCGCCCTGACATCCTGCTTCCTGAAGGCGGAAAACCCCCTCGAAGCTAAACTCAGAACGATGCGGCTGGTGATGCCAATGACGTCACCAAGCCTCGCCCCATCACCTTACATCAAGCGGCACACATGGGCAGAGAGTTGACGATTATTTATCCCAATTCAATTCACGTGATGGAATTAGTCGAGTAGTCGATCTCACAATCGGCAGAGAAATCAATTTTATTGGGGAAAAAAATCTGTCCGGATGGCCCAAACCTATGCATGACTAGTCTGGTACAGGGGATGGAGAAGTCATGCCCCAGTCTGGTTGACCCTGAACCTTGATGATAGAAATTCCACTTCCCGGAAACTCTGTCGTGACAGACAGTGGACCGTCGCCCTGGGCCCATCCTGCATGCTTCTTGCATAAGAACATGTTTAGCCCAGGGATGTGCGTGCGTGGAATGAATAGGTGTTTATCGGAGGGATTGCAGATCGCCACCACTACCCGAGGAACCAAACTCGTGGAACGTGCCGCTCGCGTAAATGATTGAAGGAGTAGGCGGCTTCATAAGGTGGACTGGATAACATCGTCAGAACTGAATAAGTAAGAAAACAACACTTGCACTGTATAAGAATTATACGATCAAATGCAGTAAACTATGGGCAGACCCGTTGTCTGTGTCAGCACTTTCTTAAGAAGCAAGAATTAGACTACAAAACATGTACATTATTCCTCCATTTCCTCTGGAAACTTTAAAACTAATTTTACCAAAAGTGCTCTACCCTGACGTGCCTTCTCCATCCAATAAGCCCGCCTACCCAAACCTCGCCTTCACGCAGCTGAAGGGTGAAGAGCTTTCATACAACTTTAGCCACTCTTTACAATGCGACAACGTGAGACATAACAGTCGACCACACTTTTGGCCGTTTAACATGACCGCGACGGTGCCAGAGTTCCCTCTTGGGGGGCTGCCCATCTCCCTGGCGGCTCTCCTATAGACCACGGGCACACACAGCCCCTGCGTTCATACCCATTGTGGTAGTGTCTGAGGCATCGGTGAGTACACCACCCAGGACCGGTCCTGTTTCTCTTCTCTGCGCTGTGGTGCTCTACACTCAGCCACTTTAGTTGGGGGGGGGAGTAGGGGGGTGATTTTTTTTTTTGGCCGCGCGCTTGGTGCAGCGCAGCTGACGTTGCGGTTTAATTAACGAGCTCCGCAGCTCAACTATTGTTTATTCCCAATGCACGAGTGAGCCGCGCACTGGCTGGGTTTGGCCGCATTCCCTGTGAGAGCAAAGCCCTTGCCCGCCCCCCTTCCCTGCCCTCCCCCCCCCCAACTTTGATAGCCGGCAGCAGGTACACGGCGCAACAAGAAAATTGCACCGTCGCTCCAGCGCCCATTGCCAGGGATCTCCTGTGCGTGTGCCGGCGGTTCCCACTTGGAACACAAATTGCTTTTTGGCTTGCGTTTCGAGCGTTCAGTTTGCGTGAAATCAACCTGGAATGGAGCTCGCCGGGCCGAGATGGGGCCGGTCTTTGGCCTAAACGCGAAACAGAAATATTCGGAAAGCTGCGAACGCTTGGAAATTTGTTGGTTGGGGTATATTATAATTTTATTTTTCCTATCAACATTTCCCTCTGCTTTGATTTCCGGCGTGGAAGGATTGCGTTAAAAGGAAAAAACGCTGATTTGCTCATAAGCTGTTGTTCACATCAAAGAAGGCGTGCTTATGCCAACGATTAAAGATTTACAAAGAAAAGCCCCAGAGGGAAGTTTTAACTATGCCAGGAGAACCGTAACGTGTTCCCGTCTCGGCAGCGTGGCGTTTAAATGCCGAACTTCATGGCGTGCACAGGACAAAGCACTTTGGACTCAGCTGAATATCACTGCTGGCAAATAAACATCAAAATCCGTTTCGATTGCCATCAGTGGAGGTGGCTGTAAAGAGGAGTTTTGCCAATGTGCTTTCTGCACAATTTGCCGTGTTTTATTGTGGAGGGAAAAAAACAAGATACCGTTTCGGGGAATGCAGACTCTTCAGAATGGATACTCGTGACAGAAGTCTTGGGGCTCGATATTTTACAATGCCCACATAACTGCACCATGCTGGTCAGTGCGGATTTGTGAAAGGGGAGAAGGAGCCAGGACTGGTTCAATTATGGCACGCCACTGGTGTCATTCCGACCCCGGAGTCGTTTGAGCAGGGTGCTAACCTTTGCGTTTAAAACCTAGGCGAGAGGACGTGGAAAACAAAGGTCTATCTTTTTTGAAGGGAGACCTGTGGCAGAAAAATGCCCAGACACAACAATGTTCTGTCTCGCTGGATTGTAGATAATCAAGGTAAAAGGACGTCTTGTTCCAAAGTGGAAAACAAACTTCGGTAAAATGCCATTTTAGGCAGTGGTGGCCGAGAGGTAAGCCAGGTGGCTCGGAGGTTAGAGCGCTGAGCTGGCAACGCTGAGGCCCTGGGTTTCATCCCATGCAGTGGCCTGTAATTAAACTTGGTTTAGGTGTATTAAGTTGATGGTCTCGGCCCAGTCACAAAATAACTGCACAGAAAAAAAAGCATCGCGTAAAATTTAGTTTTGCGCTTAATTTAGCTTAATTATAACTCTGAGAAATAAAATATCCGTTTGTCGCGAGATGAACAGGACACTTAAGTGGAAGAGGGAGTGAAAAAGGTAACTTTCAGCGCTTTTTAGACGTAGCAGCTCTTATCATGAAGGGTTGCACTGCTTGGCAAGGGATATGAATGAACACTTTGTCTCGTGAAATTGTACCGATACAATCGGGGGAAAAACTATGGCAAAAGACAAAAATGTGAAAAAGAAAACAAATTCTCTTTGCAAGATCGACTTGGGCAATGTAACACAAAATCATAGGACATGAGCTACGAATATCAGAAGTGCAGATGGGTGGTTTAGGGGTGACGGAGCAAGCCGGGCCATCGTTGCTGTGTCTTTTTTGGATTTCGGAAGTAGCTTGGCCTTTTGCGGGGTTCCACTGTGGAATCCCTAGGTCCCTGCCAGCTTCCCCCCCCTTCCGACCCACCTATCTCGGAGCGGTTCTGAGCAAGTGGCGGTGGGTGTGCCCCCAAAGAGTGGTGATTAATCACATTTGGTCGTACTCAATTCACACAAAGTGCTTGCCACAAACGAACCACAATACCTTGCTGATCTCGTCAAGGAGTATAAACCATCACCCAAACTCCGGTCATGCTTGCAGTGGCTTTTTGGTTAACCATCAAACAAAGATGGTCACGGGCTTTTAGGTGTACTACTGTGGCCATCCTTCCGATATTAGGAAGCCTTTGGGGCTATGCACTTTAAAATCCAAATTTAAAACTCATTTGATAATAGGTTTTTACCCTTTTTTCTGGCAACAAAACAGGTTTTAAGATGTTAAAACACCAAACGGAAACCTTTTCCAAGGAATAATGTCTGCATTAACCACAATGTTTGTGGTCAGTATGCAAACAAAAAACATACTCTGATAATATATGCATTGTCCTTGAAACTGATTGGTCCACACCAGAGACCGCTTTCTTTTGAGCCTCGTCTCAAACGGCGTTAGACCAGAGGACGCCAACTTAAAAGGCCTTTTGGCGTCCTCTGGTTTAACACCGTTTGATATGAGGCTCAAAAGAAAGATGTCTCTGGTGTGGACCAATCAGTTTGAAGGACAATGCATATATTATCAGAGTATGTTTTTTGTTTGCATTCTGACCACAAGCATTGTGGTTAATGCAATGCAGACCATGATTCCTTGTAAAAGGTTTCAGTTTGGTGTTTTAACATCTTAACATCTGTTTTGTTGCCAGAAAAAAGGGGAAAAACCCTATTATCATATATTGGTACTGGCAAAGGAGGTCCCATGATGAAAACTCATTTCTTTAAAACTGCTTTTTGTGTTTGGTTTGTTGTCCTTCCCCCGCACTTCCGATTGGCACGGTTAGCAACGTACGGTGCAAAAAATAAGTTCAACATACATCTGCTGGACTGTGAGAGTGAGCAGGTTGTGCTCTCATGATGGATTTATTTTTCCCGCTGGGGTGTGGAATTTGGCGTTTGACTGTGCTCGGTGTGGGTCTACGCCACACAGGCAGCACCTTCGGCTGTCGTAGGTGCCACCATGTCGGTCACTTCTGTGGACAGCGATTCCACATCGGATGGTAGAGGGTGGTCTGAGCCAAATCTAAAGTTTACTGCTTTTTCTTTTTTGTGTGTTACAGCTGGTTGAATGCTCGTCTGCAGATCTCTCATTATTCAGGCGGTTGGGATGTCTGCATAAGGCATGAAAGAAAAGATGCAGCAGCGTGCATATATACAGAGTGTTTTTGAACGCTCTGCCAAGAATGTATTGGCAATGTAAGGCAGCCCACTCCAAGTTTATTGCTCGCAGAAAAAAGAAATCGCCTTACATTTCTGCTTTGGGTTTTCCATTGTGTTTTTTTCTCAAACGAAACCGCCGCTTACATCTAGGCGTGAAAGAAAAAACCGCCGCTCGCACTAATTCTCCGTTTTCAGAGAACGGCGAGTGACGGAACCGCGGTGGTTCCTCGAGGGTGCGGTGAGCGGAGCACCGTGCCGCTCGCTGTGAGCGCCACACTGCGCTATAGCCCCCGGGCGGTGGGGGGGGGCGGCACTTCTGTGCGTGGCTCCCCTCGGTAGGAGCCGTGCCAGCGTTTCTCTGCGCCAACGACCGTGCCGGCTGGCAGGTGACGCTTCGTTTTGTTCGCTGTGGGGTTTACCCCACAGGGCAAGGAGGGGGGGGGGCGAGGACCCTTGCAGGATGGTGGTCGTAAAGTTACATAACTAGCATCCCTACGTACAAATTGAGAATTCCTCCGTTAATTTCCCGCACGTGCAGCTTCCTTTACGGACGCCGCCTTCCGTGCAGGTGGAGGCTTGTACATTTTATTTCACGGCGGGGTGTTATATAGGGTTTGTTCCTCTCCTTGAGCACCCTGTGGTGCGGTCTATGCAGGAGTCCGGCTTGTTTGTGCAGTCGGCAAGTCGTAGAAACTTCCCCCTCCCCACAACTTTCCATCCTTTTGGGCTTGTAAAAAAAAACACTTGGCTGTACCAAAACTCAAAACGGCGTGAAATTCCTATAAAGATAACTGGATGAAAAAGCATGTTCCTGGAACAGTGAGCGGTCTCAGCAGCCTGCACGGGTGTGGCCAGTTGATACGGTACCCTAAGTCAACCCGGCGTCACCAAGCATCCCGTCCCGGTGCCTCCAGACTCCACCCACCTCTGCTGCCCATGCTTGGGCAATAATCACAAAATCATGCGGTTGCCGCAGACCTCTTGGGCAGCGTTGCCCAACAGGGCATGGCGTTAGACGACAAACCAAGGTGTTATGTGCTTGGGTTTTTCGACATCGGAAAGAGCTTTCCTAAAAGCTGGCGAAGTTGGCTTTGCCGGTTGACAGGGTCGAAAGTTTCCATTCACCCCAAGAGGAAGAGAGGATCTCGTGTGACGTGGGCCAGTTTGGTGGGTGTGAATGCCGTGCCCGAAGAAAAGCAAAGCAGAGGGGACATCGCACTGTGGCCTGCGTGCAGAGGTTAGGATGTATATACGTACGTATACTGAGCTTCTTTCGCACCGTACGTAGCCAACCGTGCTAAACTGAGGTGCGGGACGCCCTGAGATTAGGCAGAACATTTTCTTTTCCCTGCTTTTAAAGGGTCATTTCTTCCTCACCCCACACTGCCAGCCAAGGTGCCTCTAGTCAATTCAAATTGCTGTATGCGTGTGTGTGTAGAACTTCTTTTGTGCCTCCGTAGCCGACCGTGCTCATTGGAGGTGTGCTGTGTGTACAACATTAGAGGGCGCTAAAGAGAGCCCCTCTAGAGGGTATTTGGCCTACTCTTCCAGGCTGGCTAGACATCTTGGAATATGTTCGAATACCCACACTTTAGATCGACAACTGCATTGTACCCATTTGTATTGCTGGGTGGACAGAGGCTGGGTGAATTAAAAAAAACCTGCACCGTTGTTTCAACTGCAGTGCTGACAGATGGAACTGGCAACCTCTGAATTGCCAAGTCCAGCGTGCTAACTATGATACAATGGCAGCATCCATTGTGTAGTGCTAGTGGTCAACATCAATGCACTATGATAAAGTAATCTCAACCGTTTTATTACAGTCAAAACGCATCAACGCGCATACAGCATAATTCGCTTTTTCTTGTGCAATTTAAAGAAAAAACAAACATGCACCGAATTTGATAACTCAACAAATTCCCGAGTTGGACCGTCTACCGTGCGTGCGTGCGCAGGTTTTTAGCGTGCCTAATTTCCACACTATTCCCATTTAGCTCAATTTAGCGCAATGGAGAGAGCGGGGGGCGCTGAGTGGCGCGCGTTTGTGCTGCGCTGATAACGCTCGGCGCGTGTCTGCTTCCCGGCGCTAATGCCTTGTATGGGCACGTCTCGTAAACACAGGCGACACTGCCGCGCCTCAGCTGCGAGTGCGGTGGAGTCGTTCAGAATCGGTAGAACCACAAATGGAAAATTAAAAACTCTCCGCGAGTGTGCGACTGTGGGTCATCCAGAACAGACCGTAACAACGTATAGCGACTCAATGACCGGATCCACAAATACGGAGACATCAAAGCGATACACTACTCCGGCAGCTCCTGATGCGGTTGTTTGGCTTGCCCACCTGAATGTGAAATTGTAGATGTTGATCTACATCAGCCATGCGATAGAAGAAGGTAGAACGAGAAGTGACTCATAAGGGCCTTGTGGCAACGCTGAGTGATACGCTGGGTGCTAATCTTTGAAAATCCTTCCGGGGGTGGGGCAGGGCCTGACCGAAATGTTAAAACTACCCACAAAACTAAATTGACTAAAATATTAATGTGTTCCTGTGTGGTAATGGTTTCAGTGGCTCTCGCCTAGTTATAAAGCAAGACGCCTGAAGCACAAATTCGTGTTGTCTTGTAGACACGTCACGAGGTGGGTGGGTGGCGGTGGGCTTTCTCGAGCTTGAGTCTGAAGCCCTCGGTCGTGAGAGAGAAAATATTGAAAGTTACAGCCACGTGATTTTTCAGGAATGTCGCCGTAGCGCCCTCTAGTGACATTCCAGCCACGCTCTCGAGTCCTTTGACCTCCATCCACCGGGGCCGACTGCCCCGTAATCCTGGCCGACCTATCACGCGAACTCCGGTCATCCTCGCAGCAGCTTTTGACCAGCCATCGAACAAAGACAATCTCCGTATCGCGTCCTTTCAGATGCGCTTTTGCGGCCGCCTGGAATGCTCTTCCTGCCGGTATTTGGAAGCCACTGCAGCTATCCACTTTTAAATCGAGATTGAAAATGTAGTTCTTTTAGAACTGCTTTTTGTGTTTCGTTTGCTGTTCTTCCCCTACACCTTCGATGAGCATGTTTGGCTACATACGATGCAAACTAAGTTCAACATACATACATACATACACCACGTCGCGTGGTGGATTGTGGGAGCAGCTCCATGTTAGTCTGTGGAATTCGGCACACAGAGGAGAATTTGACAACGCACTATTGGCAACACATCGTATTGTATTCTAGGGTGAGGATTTGAGAGGTGAACCAGCAGTATTTTCTTGACAGGAACATTCCTCAAAGAGCTGTATTGCCAAGAATCAATATTAGTATTATAAATCGAGAAGATAGGGCAAATTTGTACTTTTCCGGGTTCATTTTACTTGAAGTGTCAAGGCTGGTGAATTTCAAATTAAATTGTATGTTTGCTTATATGTATGCACGCACATGTATATGCATGGATTTTTGGAGTTTTGCCGTGAAACATTACAGTCCAAAGTCCAATTTGCGACTCACTGGCCAGCGAGGCATAGGCGGTTTTGTTAAAAGGTATGACACGTGGGTCTACAGAAAATGACAATTATATCACCATACACATTGGTTAATGAAGAGAAATAAAGCACAAGCTGCTTTAAACATGAGCTTTCCTGTCCTTTAGAATTAAGCGAATGTATGCGAGATGAATAACACTTTGTTGCGTGTGAGCATCTATAAAGAACGACAGTTACACCCATGCACAAATAAAACCCTGAGTGTGGGCAGTTTAATTGGTTCGGGGCCCATATGTGGCAGTCAGACATGTGACATTGCTCCGGACTTGTCTTCAAGAGGCAGTGAAACAAAAAGGAGTGACTTTCTTTTTCTTTAAGGGGGTTGTCGAAGTTTGTGTGGATTCCTCTTCCACCCCTGGCGAGCAGCCGAGCGGCACAAACCGCACGTAATAAATGAGAAATGAGTGCAAACAAAACAACCCACCTTGTTCCTGGAGATCAGGGCGCCCGTCCAACACAAGCACGGACTTTCGCTTGCAGCTGCACATGTGTGGAAACGTTATCAGGCCTGGAGCTGCGCGCGGGTGGAAATTTGATCGAGGCTCCTCTGGACCACATGGCCATGTGTTTTGTGCGTCGTTTGTGGTGGAAGTGGCGTTGGATGGAGGTGGGGGGGGTGGTAGGGGGCGCGTCGGTCGTGCCTGGGTTTTTGCTTCCTACACACATGTTGTGTCGGGCAGGGCCAGCAAGGGGCGGCTCTTGGCGAACCCGGAAGTGAATGTTGTTTTATGCGGCCGAACGAACGGAGCAGGGAATAGGGAGTGTGATGCTGCAGAGAGAGAGTGTGAGTGAACGTGTGTGTGTGCGTGTGCACATGTGTGATCTGTGCGAGTGTGTGTGGGTGTGCCTGTCCGTACTCGTGTGATGGTTCTGCACGACTGTGTGCGTGTGTGTTTCGTCTCGGTGGAACGGTGTGTGTCTATAGATCTGTAGTTTTTCTGTGTGTGGTTGTGGGTGTGACTGTATGCATATATCTGTGCATCTTTACATGTCGTTATGCATGTTTGTGTTTTGGTAAGCATACTTTTTTCTCTATGTATTGTGTTTTGTGGGAGGAACCGCTTCGCCTACTTATCTTTTATTCCCAGTCTCTTCTAACATTGATAGCAATTACTCTCATATCTGAACCCATCCTAGACCTCACCTAAGTCGAGTATCTAGTTTGTGGTGTGTGAACATAAGCTGTGGGGAGACAAAGGCGGCCGAGCGTGGTTCTTGCCACATTACCCCCCTCGTGTGCCATGCAGACCTTAATCGGTGCTCACTCTAAGCACTTTCTGCAACAGTCTGTTTAAGGGTATGCGGGAGCAGTCTTTGTAGCCGTGTGCGTGTAACTGAATGCATGCATGCAAGCGTATGCTTATTTTGTGCATATGGGTCTTATATGTGCTTCTTTGTCTTTTAAGTATAAGTTGCACGAAGACCCTAAAGATCCATGCCCCTCTTTGTACAGTGCCTTGAAACGTCGTCACGTTTACACTCTCGCTAAACACCAAAATCGCCGTCTCTTGTCATCCACGTGTGTCTCTGTCGGCATTTTCACTTCCTCCCCTTCTAATACTTGTTGTTTTCGCGTCCTCAGAACCAGAACAACCGCGATGCATGTGCCGAGGCCCTGGCCCAGGCGAGCAACAAGTATCTGGACAGGGACTCGGAGGAGACCGGAGTCTTGGGAGGGGGCGGTGGCGGTGGCAGCATCGGAGGCGGCGGTGGCGGCGGCATTGCCGGGAGCCCCCTGCACACCCACACCATCCACCTCAACGTGGGCAATGGCAGCAGCCACATCTGGCTGCACAACAACCCCTGCCCCACAGGGGTTCCTTCCCCCCTGTCTGGCACATCGGTGCTCGGAGAGTTGCCCAGCCAGCCCATGGGCCGCCGCGATTCGGCAGGCGGTCTCCACGCGTACCCCATCTACGCCGTCACAGGTGAGAACTCTGCTGCCCGCTGAGATTTGGTTCCTCTGCGAGCTCTTGACGTTGGAACTCGCGCCCGTCTTGCCGAGGTTTTAGTCCGGCTTATCTTAACGTGAGTTATCTTAAAATGGGACTTTTTTTTGCAAGTATCAAAGTATGAAAAAATAAGAATAGGTTTTACCATTTCTGGCAATAAAACGTGTGATTTAATGCGAACTTGAATCCTTGCAAAAGGTTTCTATTTGGTGTTTGAACATCTTAACGCCTCCTGTTTTATTGCCAAAAAGAATAAAATCTATTCGTAATTCATATTACCGCCTCAACCGAGGCGCTTTACAGAGAATTAAGAACGATACAACGTATGAATGTAATGGTGGAGATGAGGTGAATGAAATGGATGAGGAAGCAATGGGTGGCGGATCTGCGATGATGCGTGAATTCGGTGAAAGCGAAATTGATGACAGTAAATAATGAGTGAGCGCCATATGATGAGAATATGAAGAGGGAACAGCGGTGATGGTTGTGACGGGAGATTAAGGGGTCAGGGGGGGGGGGAGCTAGGGAACAGTAAGTGAGTTTTGAGTGTAGAGTGGAAACTAGTGAGCGAAGTTGACTGTTTAATGTTGAGGGGAATTTTGTTCCACTGAAGGGGGGGCGAGAAGAGAGAGAGAGAGAGCGCGAAAGCGTGGATTGAGCACAAGGAGGAGGAGGAACAAAGAGAGATGGCAAAGATTGAGAATGTAGAGGGCGAGAAGGCACAGCAAGATGCAGCGATAACTACCGAGAAGGTGTGACTCGTGTTTATTAGCCTGTGACCTCATTGCCCAGATTGTGGCCGATCTCGTCAGATCTCGGAAAATAAGCGAGGGCTGAGCCGAGATAACGCTTTGGATGGGCGGCCAAAATGGAAACCGGTGTTGTAGGGACTTTGTGCTGTTTGGCACGGACAGATGAGGCGGGGGGGGGGAGCTTTTTCCAGGGCACGTGAGTGTTCTGATGCAGGGATTTCTGGTGGTGGGCACAGCCGTGCACACGTTCAAGAAATGCATGAAGCTTCATCAGGAAATGAGGCTTACTGTATGCGAATTAAGCCTCGTATTTTGTAATGTCTGCCTCCACAGGTCTTGTGTTTAATGGTTTGTGGTACAATATTTGGGTCTTATTTCCGTGTGTTTATGTTTGCGTGCATTACGTGCATATGCAAAGCCGAGAAGAGAATAAAAGCAGCACTTAGTTTATGTGCACGGGAGTTCCATTTTTCAGTCCACGCGAAAAAAGTAAACGTGAACCAGACCGGAATTTCCATAGACCCCCGTCTGTCGCGTCCACTGCACTTAGTGTGAATTGCGTGAAAACCGATCGATCATTCAATTAACTTTATTGGCTTCACCAGCGCCAGCTGGGTGCACACGGGGAGGATCTGGTCAAAGTGAACCACGTGCCCAAACTGGAAACGAAACCCGGATGGCGCACGCAAAATTTGTAGACCTGTCAATCTGCTTTTTTGAAAGGAAAGGAAGAGAATTGGTGTCCCGATTTCGAGGGAAGCCATCTGTTTTCCCAATATTTGATTTCGTGCGCTGGAGGGGAGAAACCGCGAACAGTTGATTCAAAACGAGTAACGGAGAACGTGGTGACCTAAGCGGCGGCGATGGTTACAGAAAAACACTGCCACATCCTCGCCAGGACCCAAGCACGCGGCCCTGGTACATGAGCTCGAAGGAGCCTGCTGTATATGCCCTCAGCGGGTTACTTATGTTATTCATGTTCTGTGGGTGGGTGAGTGCAGGCCTGTCGCAGCAGCAGCCACAGTCCATCAAGGTGACGCTGAAACCGAACATGCAGACGGGACGCGGCACACCCACGTCGCTGCACATCCGCGGCGGCCTGAACCAGCAGCCGGCCCAGCAGCAGCAACAGCAGCAGCAGATGATGCAGCAGACGCAGCAACAGCAGCCGCCTCTGTATATGCAATCGTCCAAGCAGCCGTCCCTCTACAGCATCCCCACCGTGTACAGTTCAATACAGCAGCAGTCGCAGCAAGCCCAGCAGCAGCAGTCGCAGCAGCCGACTGTGTACAGCTCGTCGCAGCAGCATCAAACATCGCACGTCTACATGCCCGTGTCGTCGCCCACCAGCGTGTCGGCGCACGTCCAGTTTGCGCAACCCCAGTCGCAGCTCGGATACCTGAACTGTGGGCCCAATGGCCTGAGCTCGTCCGCGTGCGCCGGCCCCACGTCGCTACCGGCGCAGAGCCCCGGCGTCTCCGCCGCGTGCCCCTCGCCGGCGTCCGCCGTGCCCACGGCCACGCGGAAAAACCAGATCGAGATTAAGATCGAGCAGCCGCACCTACACTGGGGCAGCACGGGCGGCGTGAGGAACGCGGCACCGTCGCTCGTGTCCCACGGTAAGCCGGATCGCGATGGTGCGGTCGATGTGGATCGCTCGTCGATTGTCCGCCGTTCGTGCTGGGCGTGCAGCGATTTGACGCGGTTCGATGGATTGTGGTCAAATCCGCGGTCGCAGTTTAATTCACGAGTTTGATGCACTTTTCATCTCATCTGTCTGATTTTGTTCGACTCGCCTTAGGGTTGTTCAACTGGTGTCCCACGGGACAGATGTGACCTGCGGAGGTTCTTGTAGTGGCCCGCAGAAAGATCTTAAGACGTGAAGAGATGCATCTTAGCGCAATGAAAGCGAGATAAACAAGAGATGAAATGCCTATAGATTAAAGGCACAGACGTCATGTAAAATTTGACGTCACAGCCCACCAACACACGCAAATTTTTGTCCATGGGCCAGAGTAGAAATTGGCACCACCTCAGGTAGCAAAACATCAGAACCAATTTATTACATCACGAAAAAGAGAGTGATGAATTTTCACACCTGATCAGCATGGTTGGCTACCTTCGGTACAAAAGAAGCTCAACATACATGCAACTCGCTAATTAAAAAAATGGTCATCACATAATTCACTCTTATTGGCCATGTAAACAAAATTGGTTCCACTAAAGTGTGTCACATCAGGTGGTAACCGACAATAGAATATCTAGTCAGGGCTCTCACAGTAACGTGGCATGGCCAGTAAACATTGTGAAGGACCCTGTCCTAAATTATATCTTTTGCATAAATGATTAATGGTGTGAAGCAGGTGGCATGTTGTTTAAAACACTGCACTTTAAACCCGGAAACTTGAGGTCAATTCCCGGCCACGGATACAATCAGTGGCATGTGATTATCACAAGTCCTGGGACCCAGCCCCCCTCTACAACCCATGCTGAACTGCACGGTTAGGTATTAGGAAGCCATTGGAGCTTTTTATGCACTTAGAAATCTAAATTTAAAACTCATTTCTGGACAACTGCTTTTTGCATTGAGGTTGCGGCGCTTACCCCGCGCGCCTCTGATGAGTGCCGTTTGCTTCGTACCGTGTGAAAGAAGTTCAACGTACGTGCATTGTGAAACAAATCCCCATGACTGATACAGTGTGGGGAGTAGTTCATACGGCGGTGGATTAACAGAGGATTATAAATGATGATCATTATTTATTTTGTAATTCACGAGTAATGGGATTCTTCTTGGCGACAGGTTAATCACAATGCACGGGCCTTATACTAATGGCATTCAATTCGTTACATTCATTTATCGGTTCAGTTTAATTTATTTGGTATAGCCCTGCGAGCCATTCGGCTCTTGAATCGGGTGCAACCGCAACAAACAAAAACATGAACAAGAAAACATCTTAAAGTGACTATGCGCGAACAGAAAAATCCAGGAAAAAACTGCAAAGTCTTCCAGAAAAAAAGCACCGTACATTAACGCTGTGCAAAAATCCCAGTGGGATGCAAGTCAAACAACAACCACAAGACAACTTAGATTGAAGCCATCATTCTACCTCTACATAGCAGCTCTGAAGACCAAACAAAAACCTGGTTTGATTACCGTGCAATATTTGTTCTTTGCAGAGCAACGTAAGACTCATGCCCCTTTTGTGGCTGGTGATGAGGCCTGAAGTGATTTAGGAAGTAATTCCGTGACATCGTCCTCGTTGGGATATTTTCTGGCACGGAGTAGTGCACCGCTTGCTGCTGCGGGTTGTTCTGATTGGATAAGAACGTGGCTTGTCGTCGCAAGCCTCTCGCGCGTTTGGGAGGGGGCATATTATGAGAGCAGCACTTTGAGCATTTTCGCACAGATTACTTGCAGTGAATTTCAATCGAAGGAGCCCTTCTGGAACGCAGTAGTAGGACGGTCCCCACAAATCGGACGAACTTCTCGTCACAACTTTTTAGAATCCATCCAAATAATACATCCGGGGTGTCATTTTGAAGGTAATTTATATATCACTTGAGAAAATATAACGCTTGTTTGTCAAGTAAAGATGCACGTACCAAAAACAAAATGCACCATCGGCATCGCCAGTCTGGATTCAAAAACGGGAGTACGTCTGACACCGTGGTATTATCTGATGATTTATCCCGTGTCACAAAAAGGTGGACTTTTTTAGAATTACATAATTCCTAATTTGTTGACATCCTATGCCCAATGAAAAAAAAACACTTGGCAATTACAATGATTTCCCCACATCTTTAAAATGCCTGGAATGTATGTCCAAAATCTACGGAACGTTTGACGAGTATCTAAGAGGAAAACTACCGGCACCTAAAGAGAGCAACGAGTTGATTTTGAATCGGAAGGAATGTGCCAATCTATCTCCCTGAGCCCTCTCGTATAATTATACAAAATCGTTGCGCACTCTCTTGGCAGACTGTGTGCCCGAGAGATAAGTAAATAAACAGAGAATGCATTTATTTCATTATTTTTGCCTTACTTTCCCTGTTTCACTTCATCACCCTTACCCATAGTTTGGTGAAAGTTGACGTCTGTAGACATTCACAGAGCTCATCAGACCGCCGCATAACGTGTCAGAGTAACGGAAATGGAGTGATTGAGAGTGTGTCAGATTTCCCGTTGGGGTCAAACAGTGCCATAAAAAGCAGTCGTCTGCCATGCGCAGTGTTAATTGAATCGGTAATTTTTCATTTCAGTGTTTAATGCTCGATAATCTGGAGACAACAACATTTCGTTAATCTCCGAGGCCAGACGACTAAAATGGTCAAATGTTTAGTGCACCCTTGGATATGAAAGATCGACGTGAGGAGTGAGCAATTCCTACCCTACTCTCATATTATCAGTAAAGCGAATCGGTGAATTCAATAAATTATCTTGTATACACATTTAAACAATTAACTTTTTTGATCTTCCGTCTGCTACAGCCTCTTAACATCTTGATTGATTACACTGTAACAAAACATTTTTTTCCTGCGTACTAAGTGCTATTCCTTAATTGCTTATGTCTCAAAAGTACAGAAAATAGTTATGGTTCCCCACAAACTTTACTTTTGTGACCAGGACAGTGATATTTAGAAATTTACCTATTTTCAATGAGAAAACGTGGTGTGCATTTGTGTCATTCCTTCACATAAAGTCGTGGTCACAAAAGCAAAGTTTGTGGGGAATAATAGCCATTTTCTATACTTTTTAGGCATAAGCAATAAAAAAATAACACTATCCAGGGACAAAAATCGTGTTACATAGTGTTATCTTAGTTTGCACCTGCATTGAAGGTCGATCATCTGGGGATGTATGTTGAACTTCTTTCGCACCGTACGTAGCCAACCGTACTTATTGGAGGTTTAGGCTAAGGAAAACAAACTAAACACTAAGAGCAGTTCTCATGAAATTTGTTTTCAATCTAAATTTAAAAGTGCATAGCTCCAGTGGCTTCCTGATATTGGACGGAAGAGCATTCCAGATGGCCGCAGAAGCACATCTGAAAATGCGCGATGCAGTGACCATCTTTATTCGATGGTTAGTCAAAATTCCTTGCGATAATGGTCTAGGCCTCGTCGGTCATGCCTTGGTCTTTAATGGGTGTGTCTTTGTCATGGTTATGCTTGATGATTTTTGCCCACTTTTATTCATCTTTGTAACTCACACTTTTTTCTAGCAAAAAAAAACTGTCAACCGATATTTTCACAACTGTTGTATTCCAAACCCGCTTCTGCATCTTAATTGTTTCGTTCTGTAGTGACGCTGCCAAGAGAGCGCTGTGCCGTTCATTCCGCGGGACTCGTGTTTGCGCTCATTCCATCATGTAATACAGTAGAACCCCTCTTAACGACGACCCCTGTTAACGTCTGATCGCTTAACGGCGGGCCTCCATCGAGCCCAATATGTTTGCTTACCAACCATTCCCCTGTTAACGACGGGCTTACGACGAGCACGCGACTCGCCAATTTCGGCCAATCGGCGAGCTCCAATGTGATCTGACCAGGCCTCGGCCAATCAGCGACGTCCATTCGTGAGCGCTGGGACATTGTTTGCATTCAATGTCTACCGCTCTTTGAAGTGGAAACATCTCTTTTTAATTCTTGGTCTACTGTACTTCCTATGTATTTCCTATACTCGCTTAACGACCTCATCCCTTAACGACCGGGGGTTCTACTGTACACGTGGTGTGAATTGCCCCCTGATGGTGGCGTCGTGTGCCGTGTGTTGGGAACAGGCCACGGGATGGGACCGGGCCCTGGCGGTGGCCGTGGCATGGGCCAGCCCACCCTGCTTATCGCCACCTCCCCCGCACCTCCGAGCACCAACAGCACAGCGGTGACCGTCGGGGGTAGGACCAGCTCAGGTGAGACGGGAATACAACTTTCGCGCTGGCGCCTACGACGGTACAACCGTCATCATCACCACCGTTGTCTTCATTCGGCTTGTAATGATGTGTCAATTCTTTGACTGATAATCCATTCTCATATGTGCGTTGAATCATGCGCATGAGATTGAGCTTTTTACGATTGTATACAAATGATTTTGGAAATGTAATATTTGCGATAATGGGGTGAACAAAACTGTAAGATGGCAATCGAATGACAATCCCCAATCATGACAATTCATATTGCTAGGGGAGTGAATCATTTTATGCCTAATCATCGTCAATAATAATATATATTTTGAATATAAATATCTTCATCAACACCCGGTATTCGCTCTTAATAATTAGCAGCAGCATCGTCATTATCATTCATCGTATTGTTTATCATCATCATCATCACTCGAGGCACCTTTCACGATCATATTCCCAAGCAATAGGCACACTGCCGCATTGCCCTTTTTTTCAACGGTGATGGTTTTCCTTTGGGCCTTAAAAACTGCGATGCTCCCATTGAGCGATGGTTGACCAGGTGTCTTCAATTCCCACACAGTTTGGTGAACACACACGGCCCTTTGTTGTGTCAGTAATGCCTATGTTTTGATTGCCCATGTGATTTATTTTGAACTCCCATTGTTTGCGTCTTGCTGTGTCTGTTCTGCAGTCACAGACAAAATATCTGGCAGGGAGAATTGTGCGGTTATTTTAGTTTCGACTTTTTCCATCCGATCATCACGGTTAATGCTACATGTCCACAACAAAGTTAATGAGCAACAATGAATGGCCAAGTAAAAAAGGCAGGTTAAAGTGTACCTTTGCAGTGTATATGTGTTCAAGATATAGCTTCAAGGTTTCAGTTTATGTTGCGTGTGTTATTTATATTATTTTTGTTAGATGTACTTGCATTTGTCTCATCCGAATTGCATGTAACGTTTTTGTTTTTTGGCAGCGAAATATAGATTTCAAGCCACGCCTAAACCAGTTTATCACGTGGCTTAGAAACTTAATTTATAACGTCATAGTTTGCGCTTTGCCCAAAATCTCAGTTTTGCTTTGGCCTCGTAAGCACCGCCGATCCCGACTACCCTCCCTCGGCAGGGTCCAGCTGCACCGACACCCAAGCGGGCTCGTGCGTGCAGCCGACGCTGATCCGGCACCAGCCCCCGCGGAGCCGCCCCACCTCCATCACGACGGCGCCCGCCTCCCCGGCGCCGGCCCGCGTCATCGTCACGCAGCCCAACACCAAGTACACCTTCGAGATCACCGTGTCGCCCAACAAGCCGCCCGCCATCTCGCCCGGCGTCGCCTCCCCCACGTACGAGGGCATGGGCATCCTCGACCGGCTCGGCAACAGCAACGGCGCTGGCGGCGGCGGCGCCGCTAATGCCACCGCCGACCCCTCCGCCCCCGCGCCGGCGTCTTCGACGTCGGCGCAACCGGGGGCCTCCGCGGCCGTCACGCAGCCCTCGTTGGCCGAAGCCGCGGCCCTGGGGATGGGGGGTGCGGTGGGGCTGGCGGGGACTGGGCCGCCGCAGGCCGGAGCGACGAGCGTGGTGCCTGACTACCAGGGCAGGGAGAGCTATGGCTCCGACGACCAGGCCTACACCCAAGGTGAGTTTCACGCCACCTTAGCCGTGTACAGCTGTCATTTAGTAGAACACGCAGCTGTAAGCGCAGCAGCCAGCTCTCCAGCTTGTAGATGACCCCAGTGAACTGACATTAAAACTGCTTTGGATAAGAAAAGTAAATCCAAATTTTTGCTTTAGCTATTCTAACCTGGGCATAGCCCATACGATTTTCATAGTTTTCTTTTGATCTAGGTAAAAGTTCATTGGTTGTACATGGCCTATCGTAAATACATTTGATACCTGGTTTATTCCAGCCAGTTTGAGCCGTTACTTGAGACTATACAGGGAAAATGAAGTGCTGTGACCGACAGCTGCAAACGGTATTGATGAGTGGGAGTCGGTGAAAGTGGAGTGAGAGGGCTTCTGAGAGCAACAAATAACCGTGATGGAAGAGAGATGGCAGATTGACAACAGAGTCAACAAAAGAGCGTGGATCACAGGAGATTCTTACAGCACTTCAATCATCCGCATCCTTCTTTCATTCGCAGTTAGTGCCCACCTTCTCGGCGTCCCTTCATTCATTCTCCACTTGCTGCTGCCAAAGCTGAGAGAAATATACCAGGGCATTCGGCGCTGGCAGATCTGCAGTCGTCTTCCAGCGTAGCAGAGCAGCATAGCACAGGTTGTGCTTCCAAACACCGCGGTTACATAACGGCTCGTGTTTATTTAAGCGCTGTGGAAAATGAAGACACTATTAAAACATCGTGCAAAGTGCCTGCCAGTGGCGTGCTCAAGCCCCACCTTGTTATAGGAGCCCAGTCCATCCATAATGATGGGATGAGCAGCCAACAGAAGGCTCTTTCCGCTATTGACTCAAAAAGAGTGTCCTACCGATATCACAGGAATAGGGACGTATTTTGTCGTGTGGCCTATGAGGAGCAAGTATATAGATATGTAGTTGTAAATGATGTAGCCATTCGAAACATCTTTGTCTGAGAGTTGGTGAAGTGCAGGTACACCCATCCTGGGCCTTCACATGTGTATATGGGACAGTGCCAAGTTAAACGGTCTTTGGTTTGGCGTGTGTCGTAGCCACAGTCACACAGGAGAGAGGGTTTTTTTATTTTCCGCTTGCATTAGGTATTCACAGAATCTTCCACGGTTTGTGTAAATCTGGTTAAACGCTGCCGGTTGTCTCAGTAGAATATGGAAGCCGGGCAGTGTGGCGGTGGTGAGCTCACTGATGGGTCGTGTGTTGTGGAAGCCGAGCAGTGTGGTGGTGGTGAGCTCACTGATGGGTCGTGTGTTGTGGAAGCCAAGCAGTGTGGTGGTGAGCTCACTGATGAGTCATGTGTTGTGGAAGCCGAGCAGTGTGGTGGTGGTAAGCTCACTGATGGGCTGTGCGTTGTGGAAGCCGGGCAGTGTGGTGATGGTGAGCTCACTGATGGGTCGTGTGTTGTGGAAGCCGGGCAGTGTGGTGGTGGTGAGCTCACTGATGAGTCATGTGTTGTGGAAGCTGGGCAGTGTGGTGGTGGTGAGTTGACTGATGGGTTACGTGTTGTGGAAGCCAGGCAGTGTGGTGGTGGTGAGCTCACTGATGAGTCATGTGTTGTGGAAGCCGGGCAGTGTGGTGGTGGTGAGTTGACTGATGGGTTACGCGTTGTGGAAGCCGGGCAGTGTGGTGGTGGGCTGGCTGATCAGCTGTTGGGCACGTTGCCTGAAGCCCACGAGATGGTCTACACCGTTTCGATGCTGAAATTCGCATCATGCAGAGTTTGCGCCAAGTGTTTCCAAAACAGCTTCAGAACATGGGGACAGTGAGGCATGAGGATGCCGTCACAAAGCACTGTTAGTGGACAATGTTGTTCGTGGAGACTAGGCATGCGACATTGCTTCTGCTCATGATACATGCATCAATCCATGCATCGAATAATACATTTTTTATTTACTTATGCTGTCTTATTATTGCGTGTGATTTCAGCAGCCGCGTAGGTGCTGCACTCACCATGTTGTAGGTAAAAAAGAATGGATTATTGAATAGGTTCATGACTCCGAATCGTGAAGATTCACTGAAAAAAATGTAGGGGTGTGGTGGGAGCGCTACAAACCCGGCGACCCGAGTTCATTTTCCTGCTCCCGGCCAACACCAGTGATGATTATCTTCACCAGTCCTGAGCCACCCGTTGGTCGACTCTCCTTCAAAATGAGTACCTGTGTGCGCTCTGTAAACACCGTCACCGGGGAGACAAAGGCGGCCGAGCGTGGTGCTGACGACCCACCCCCTCGTGTACCCGTGTCGGAACTTCATAGGTGCTCGCAAACAGCACGTGCCCCCCAAAAATAAGAATCTGTTGAGGCTCTGAGGGACTGTGTGGTGGTGGTGTTATCTTGGTGCGGTCTGGGACTTTTTTGTTGTTGTGTTTGCTGCCTTGCCCAATCTTGATAAATCCAACTCATAGAATTAGCTAGTTGGGTGTTTATTTCTATTTAGTGACTTGCATACAATTTTCTCTATTTTTACACTCCTATTTTTTTTTATTGTTTGCTGTTGGCATTTTCTAACCCGCCCCATGCTGGACATTTGTGGGAAAAAGAGCCTCTCGCTCATCGGAGTCCTCCTCCTCCGGTCTAAATAAAGATTCCGATTGCTGATTCTGAATCTTTTTTTGTCCTCCGTGCGCATGCCCACATCCCCCAATGCCTGCACGTCTGGCAGCGCTGATGCTGCACCAGCGGATGCGCATGGATCGGCTGCAAGAGGCGCTGGGGGTGGAGCGCGGCTCGCTCGAGACGCTCAAGGCCGAGGTGAACGAGATGGAGAACGTGCTCAACCAGCGGCGCTTGCGGCGCGCCAGCTCCTCCATGCACACGCCTTCCGTGAGTGATCGCCCTCCTCCCACTAGCTCGTTCACCCCCCCGCATCCCTGTCTAAACTTGATTTTTTTTTAGCAGGTAAGGCCCACTTGAGCCACGGAAACTCTTTTTTTCGCAAGCGACCTGGCTATCGCAAATGATGGCCCGGCTAAGTGACGTATTGTCGCGCGGAAATGTATAAAAGAAAAATACTGTAGACGCATGTTGATTCTAAATGTGGAGGGAAAAAACCGGAGGACCCGGAGAAAAATCCACACGGCCACGGGGAGAACATGCAAACTGCAAATATACAGCAGGCGTCAGGGTCAGGATCGAACCCACGCCCTTCTCCATACCAGGCGACGGAGATAACATCTCGCCACCGTGGCGCCTCTCGCCACCGTCAAAACCACAAACGAAACCGATCCGTCGCGCTAATCAAGCCCCCGCGTAGAGCGCCAAGTCTCTTACAATCACCCGCATCCATTGCGACGGACGCCACGACACTGCGCACACTGGGGCGGCCTGGCAATCGGACGCTCCGTTCAAAAATATAAATACAACAATGGCCACTTGGAATTAATATGTGGATGGTCGATACTAATCATCCGTAATTAGCTAGCCAAAGCTCGGGCCCCACCGTTCAACACAACACGGCGACAACGCATCCTTTTAGCAGAGCACCTGTCTGGCCACACCGCTCCCTGCACTTGGCAGGACATCCTGGACATGGGGAGTCGTGGGGGGGAGGTTCGGGTTAGGGATGGGCTAAGGGGAATAATTGGGGAGGGGGATGGGGGTGGTGGTGGTGGTGAAGAAAGGAAGGAAGAGAGAGGGAGGGAGGGAGGGCAGCAGCTGTGCGTGCTCTTAGGCAGTGCTCCTCAAACTGCTCGCATTTAAACGGCCACAGTCTCTGAGGCCCAATTACAGGAAAGGCAAAGGCTGATGCACATGACCATTCACTACCTGCCGATCACCAGTCGGTGCAATCGGAACTGTGCGTTCTGTACTAAAATATTCAATGACCCTATTTAAGGATTCAATTACCCTATATTTATAGTACTCCTTTCACTATCTCAGAGTATATATTCAGCCTACTTCCATAGTGTCTAATATTGTTCAATAAGTACTGCTGAATACACACCAGGTTTATACCAGTAATCAAGTGCTTTGGAGACAATGGTTTGTAGGTCACATAGGTTTGTGAAATTTACACACAAACAAATATTAAGGTTACCTATATACCCTTAAACAGACTTTTGGGGCAAGTGCTGTGAACGAGCACCTTGTAAGGCAAGAAAGGGCACACGGGGGAGCTAGCAGAGAAATCGACACAGAGATAAGTGCGACATGAGCAACAGCAGGCGAGGATGAAGACCCCACCCGGACACCGTATCCCCTTCTCCCGGATACATAAATGGAGGTTGGGGGGGGGGGGTCACGGTGCTGCTCCTGCAATGTTTTGGTAAACTCAGCGGTGCCGGAGTGCAGCGGGTGGCAAGGGTCGAGACGTGGAGCCTCTTCCGGGGTAGGCAGGAGCGCCACCACCACAATTAAAACTTTCAGACAGTAGTAAGGAATGGTGATGGACTTTATACACGAAAGCCTCAACGAAGTCTAAATATTCTTGGTTCTTTCGGTAAAGTCACGTAGAAGGGAAATAATAAAAATAAAAACTATTTTATTATTTTCCTTTTACGTGACTTTACCGAAAGAACCAAAAATATTAATCCCTGCAGTCACGAAAGCTTTAAATAGAAGTCTAAATAATATACTTGGAGGGTCCTGCATTGGGCAAACACTGGGTACCTCGAGAAATCCCCCGCACATAAGGAGACCTCGTACTCGGTTATCTTTACAGACGGATTCAAGAATCATGTTTCTGTACTGCCATCTTCTAGCCACATCAGCTCAGAAAACTTGAGAATTTCACATCTGTTTGATTAACCAACCCATTCCTCCAAAGCGTACGATCATAGGCTTGCCCCGTGTGTTGGTGTTATTGACATCGCCGCTGGTGTATTTACGCCGAGAGCTTTTGAGCGACGGTCGCATTTTTCCCTCTGTGCTGCAGCTGGATGACATGAGCAAGCTGAGGCAGAAGAACCGCCAGCTGCAGATCGATATCGACTGCATGACCAAGGAGTTCGACCTCTGCCAGGCGAGGGGTGAGCAAGTGCCTCTTAGTAGCACTGCGATCTCCCAGCTGCTCGATCTGCCCCCCCCCCCTGCCCCACACATGACCCCCGACCTCCCCCCGACACTCCACATGCATCACGTACACAGTGATGATTGCAATTGAAACCACCACGAGAATAGCCACCGTGCTTCATTGCAACGTACTTTTTACGTTTGTTCGTTCGTTCTTTGTCACAGGAAAGAACTTTAACCCGGATACCACCTTGAGTTTTTACAAGAACCTGGGCTACCAGGGGCAGGTCGGGCCTGTCCCTCCCAAAGCCTCCACTCAAGGTGAGTGGCTCGCTCACACAGCCGATGCTCACCGAGGTCACTTCCGTAGCTGGCAAGCAAATCAATAAAGGGGCTTTTCTCACGGCGGCTGTCGACACGCTCCTGTTTTTTTTTTAGATATAAGCGGTCGTCGAGGGCCTCCTCCATTGGAGAAGTGAGGATGGGTGGTCTGTGAAACACCGGGTTTTACCATAATTGGCCAAAGCCCACTTTTAAGTTGTCTTGAATAAAAACTGATGTAGCAATAGGGGCTTTTGCCATGCCCACCATGGCCACACCGGACCCAGAGAAACGCTCCACAATTTTGCTCGTCCGTCATTCCACACACGCCGGAACCGGGCAGCTGTCGACCCCCATGTGAGGGATTGTCCGGCACCAATTTGGTTTTCAAGCAGCCGTACGGCAGTGGACTTTGGGTGAAGGGAGACAACTCGCAAAAACTCAAAACATTTCTAAGCGCCTCGGTACGAAGGCTGTGTGTTCCGCGCTGTTGGACGTGGATTTGAAGCTACGTTCACGAGAAAAGTCGTCAGGTGGTTTGTCTCAGCGCTCCAGTCATGGTGCTGCATTGGCCATTCGATTAACATTCATGGGAGCGACATCGGAGTGATTTTACTTTGTATATGTTAAAAAAAATTTGCACCGTATGTAGCCAACCGTGATAATTGGAGGTGCGCGCCGGAAGGACAACGAACTAAACACAAAAATCAGTTCTAAAGAAATTAGTTTTCAGTCCAGCTTTTAAAGTGCATAGCTCCAGTGGCTTCCTAAAAACGCCGCACGATGAGGTGACCGTCTTTGCATCGACGTTTCTCCAAAAGCCACTGCTTAGGATGACCAGAGTTTATGCTCCTTGACGAGATCGGCAAGGTATTGTGGTTTATTTGTGGAAAGCACTCTGTGTGTAATGAGTGCGACCTTAGGAGAGCGCCGAGATGATGCATCTGATCCTGGTTTTTACAGTCTCTTTGCTGCGTGTTTGTGTTGTGCCGTGTCTTGTTTGGCATTTCACTTCATGTGCGGGGAACTTCTTCAAGGGGAGAGGGAGGTGTGGGTCTTCAGAAACATTCATTTCCTGGAGAGGTTTCCAGCACGTGGAGCAAAACGTCAGACGTCATTTCGAGCGGCACACAGCGCAACCCCAAAACACATCGGCGTGCTAAACAACACAACCGCGCATACCTGCACAGCGGTGGTTTAATTGCTCATTGCGAAAACATCAGACTATTTTTGGACAGCCGTAGTGAACGTAACCGCGAACGCAAGAGTCGGTGGATTTTTGTGTTCCTCGTTCTTTAAGCGTCCAGATGGAAACGATGAGTGTCCACCGGCGCTGACGTTGAACGTGCAGCGAGCGTAACATTCGGGGGATGTGTTGCTCTTTCATTTTATTCGGGTCACACAAATGCAAAATCTCCCTTCTCACTTGCGCCTGGCCTCCTTCCTGCTTTTGTCCCGTAGGAAATAGCTTTTTATTTTCTTTCCCCTCGGCTTCAGCTTAAGCATGCGCCTGCTTTTATCTTGCTGTTCTGATCCATCCATCTGCTTTCCCCTTTCCGTCCGCCTACCTCCCGCCCGCCCGCCCGCCCTCCCTCCCTCCTTCCCTCCCTCCCTCCCTGCCCCATTTACCTCCCCACCTTCCCCCGCGTCTGAACCACAGACTCCCTGAGCACTCTAGAGAGGAAAGCTCGAAAGATCAGTGTCACCGCAAAACTTAAGGGTGCACAAACGCCTGACTCTCTGGTGATTAAAGCGGAGGGTGGGTCCGCATGGCTGCTGCACCACGCTTGCACGCCCCCCACCCCCCCCCGAGTGTCCTGGCATCGGGCGGCTTGATTGGTGTTCTGTTGATGCACAAATTGGTTGAACTGCCGAGCTCACGATGCCACCCACCGACGCACGCACGATCTAAGAGCCCCGGACAACCCAGCGTAGCCACGTCGCACTTATCACAGCCGAGTTGATGTCCTCTGCTTTGCTACATGTGTAATGCGCAGCTGACTGCTTCTAGGGTCGCCAAGGTGGCGAGATGTTAACTCTCCCGCTTGGTATGCAGGAGGAGGCCGTGCGTTCGACACCGATCCTGACGCCTGTATATTTGGAGTTTGCATGTCTCTCCCCGTGGTCGCGTGGATTTTTCTCCGGGTCCTCGGGTTTTCCGCTCCACATTTAGAATCAACGTGCGTTTAGAGTGTTTGGCTGATATAAATTTACACGTGATAAACCACATCGTTGAGCTGTCATTTGTGGCTGGGTCACTTCTGAAAAAGAGTTATACTGCCCAATGGGCCTTACCTGGTACAATAAAAAATAGTAGCAGCTTATTAATCAGTTGGTGTGCCGTCCTTGACGCTGTCGGTGTTACGACCGCTGAGCATGGCGATGAGGTGTAAAATAATGAGGAAGCGATGTGAGCGTTGTTTTTAGAACCCTTGTTATCACCTGCTGCTCTGAACGTACAAGAGGGGGGTGGGTTACTTTTATTCACGGTTGAAAACGATCAATGGAAAAAAAAAACTTGGTCTCTGTTTTCTTTAAATGAGTTTGCGTCGTTGGTTTCTCTTGCAATGCGATTGGCATCGGTGGAGGATGTGGTTAATGAAACGTATTGGGCGAGCGTACAGAGAAGTCGATTTAGTTTAATCCGTATTTAATTGTTAGACAGTGCTCGACTTATTATTTCACCTTGCCATTGATTCTGCTTTCTTCCTTGCAACTTTAATGCAGTTTTCACCTTACTCAGATTGGTCTTTGAGTAACTCTAACCTTACTTGCACCTGCAGAGTACGTAAAAAAACACTGAAATACTCACTGCCCATCCTACTGTTCTCCGGTACTCTTATTAACCAACAGCAACAAAGATGCATTCTTCCACATAGGCACGTAACGAATGAACCCCCCATCCCCCCCAAAAAAATTAGATGACTTATCACGATGCGGGATTATAATTTGAATACATATTTGATTTGCGTATTTGTAAATGAAGGCACAATTGTTTGTTTTTACCCATACAAATGTGTACCTTTTGTGTTCCTTGTGTTTTCAGTCTCGTTTGTTTCATCTCGTCTGTAGAATCTCGTGTTTATCCTTGTCTGTACTCTCGTTTGTTCTGTCTCGTCTGTACTGTCTCATGTGCACTGTGCCGATGGTGCTGGCTTGTTGCACCTTCCTTATGCTCTTTGAATGAACCAAAATTAACGGGCTTTTAATGCTTTATTTTGAGTGGATTACAATTCCCTCCCACCTGATGATGGACGCTTGCATTGCGCCCAAAACGTCGTGATTTATTTTATCTTATACCTACGTGACTTTACCGAAAGACCCAAAGAGTATTGACTCAATGTTTAACATTCGCCAACCTTAATCGAGGAACGATTTTCACGTGCAGCACGGAAAGACTCGGCGCCGGGAGGCACGCATTATCACCGCTGCTGCGCTACGCGCCCCGCGCAGACCGCGTTTCACAGCGCCCCCCGTGCGCGCGTGCGCGTGCACCCCCTTGTCCCCCGTACTCAGACCATCGCGAGACGGACCGGCCGGCGGGGTCTGCGGCTCGCGACGAGGAGGAGGAGGAGGGCTCAGCCTGGAGCTGCATAACGTGCACCTTCCTCAACCACCCCGCACTCAACCACTGCGAGGAGTGCGACATGCCGCGCCACTACTGACCGCCCGCCCGCCACCGAGCCCGCCCCGCGGGAGCACGCGTGGCGGGGTGACGCGTGGAGCGATCGGAGGTGCGAGCGGCGGCACGAACGGCGGGGAGAAGGCCCAGGGCTTTCCTCGCCTGCGGGCAAGACCCGGCCGCGACGCGCGTCGGGAACCCGGCGATTCGATGCGGAAGATCGCGCGCCGGTGGAGCGTCTCGCCGTGTGCGGCGACGTCAAGAAGGGGACGCGTTGATGAGAAGCGTGGGAGAAGCGCGGTCGAAGCCGGAGGCCTCGCAAGTGACTCCTGGCGCGACGGAGACTCAGGAGCCGACGGTGGCCGAGCGCCACTGCAGCGCCCCCCCCCCCGCGGCGCCAGCGCTGCGCCCCGAAGCGCAAAAAGCTTTTGTTTTTTTTGTGTTAAATAATAAATTGCATACGATTTACCGAAAAAGAGACTTTGATTGAAAAAAAATAAAGTGAAAGAGAATTTTGGTTAGAGTTGAGCACTTGATGTAAAAATGCAAGCGTTGTTTTTTTTTCCTTCCTTCCTCCCCACGCGTGCAGATGTTGAAGTTGAAGCGGCGAGTGCACACGGTTTCGGCATTAAGACCTTTCGGGGGTGAACGAAACAAACGAGAAGTGTCGCGTTTGGAGTAACGAATGGACAATTGCAATCCGTGGTTAAGTGTGGGACGCAAATAGCTTGACGCTGCTGCCACCTCATGAATCTTTCAGTGCTGCATTACTTATGATTTGAATTTATTGTAATAAGAATAAGGGGGTCATGACAGTTGCAAGATTATAATTATAATGCCGTTGGGGGGGGTTTTTCTGTCATATTAAGCACGGATTACAGACTGTATTGTTAACAGTTAACAGAAGGGTACTGGAATAATTCTTTAAGCACTGAGATTTTGGTTTAAAAATCTTTTATATGATCACCACGTGGCCTCTTTTTTTAAATGAACAAGTGGATGCAATCATTGACGTGATCAAGCCAAGTCTGGCTCGGTACTTTAATTTTTTTTTTCAACGAAATGCTGGATTTTGCCATAGGAGTTGGCTGGCAGACATATAAAACCATGAAATATAAAATAAAAATGAATAGCGAGGTGGGGTTTGGGCCGCATTTTAATGTATTAAAAAGTGTTGAATAATGAATAATCAAAAAGTTTTCATTAAGTTAATTTTTTTGCAATTAAAAAAAACGTACAAAGTATATTAATAATGAATAATAGTAATAATGGTAATGTTTGAATCCAATCTTCACCACATGAACACACAGGGTCATTGCAAATCTCGGTAGCGATGGTTCGGATGTCCGGTCTGCATCTGCGCAGTGCGTGACTGATGTCTGCTTCCCAGTCAACTCGGGTTTTTTTTATTTGTCGAGGAGTCAAAGCCACCACCTCATTACCCCCTCCCCCCCCCCCCCCCAAAAAATAGCTTCCAACTTGGCCGTGTCTGTCAGGGTTTCAGGCTGTTCCTCGTTCAAACCTCTGCTGCAAAACCACCTCACTGCCCCCCCCCCCTCTTCCCCAATAAGTGCCTACAAAGCAAGTTGTGTTGGGGCTCAGGCTTGTCCACGGTTTAAACCCAGTAGAGAACGGCGAGTAGACCAGCAAGGCACTCGGGCAGATGAGACATTGCAGTCTATGCGGTGTGACTCGTTGTGATGTGGGCATGTTATGCAGGGTATTGAGGCCCTTTATTCACCCACACACCCTTCCCCATACCCTCACACGTGGGTTGGATCATGCTGCCGGGCACTGCTCTCTTGTGAATTCTTTTGGCTGCAGGTAGCAACGGCAATGTATTGACGAGGGGTTTAAATCACAACTCTTCGTTTGCTGCTGAGAGAATAAATGCCAAAACGTCTCTGGCGATGACTTAGACATTTTAAAATGTACATTGTAGCATTAATTTAAAACACATCCCCTGCATGAAATTGAGCCATAATCCACTTAATTCATTGTTAATTCTGAATGATACTTCAAATGGGTGTGAATCGACTGGCGCACAGAGGGCAGCCTACATTGCAAATGGAGCACAATTGCCTGGATTGCCAATGGGTCAGTGGTTTTATGTTCCACAGTGCAGCTGGATGTAAAAGTTCGTTTACCGTAAGCCTTAGGAGCTGCACTGAACTCGACAGAGCTGAAGGTGAGCATGGACTTGCAGGCTCACCCCTTGTTCTGTGTGCAGATCAGTGGCGGTTTCAACTGGCGCTCGCAATTCCTAAAACAGGGCCCTCTGCCTCAGTAAAAAAAAATAATTCCCAGTGAAAATACTTGAAACGGAGCCATTTTTTCCATATATATAATGAGTTTAGACTTTTGAGTCGACAGAGGGCAGTGCAGTAACATCCTTTGTACTTATATTATGCTCTTAACATCTGTTGCTTCCTGCCTTCTCGAATTGACAAGCGTGGTGAAGTATGGTCAAATAGACATCACTGCCCGCACTGATTGGGGGAGGCACTCGTTCAGCGGTAGATCGATTAAAGGGGCTGTTGTGCACATTTTAAACAGAAGAGAAACGCAAAAAGCCTTGCTGGCATTCGAAGGGTGTTTTATTTTTATTGCTTGGCCTCGCCATCAAAGCGTTGTTTTGTGGAGATAAAAAAAATGAAAGCGTCAGATGAGCCCTTGCCTTGTTGTGCAACATTTCTCCAGGAATAAACGTGGCCGAGTGTTTCACTTGGCCTGTGTAGACAGTTCCCTGGCCATCTCTGCGGCGTCCTACATCAAGTCACTCCCAAGTAGCTCCTCATGAGGCATGAGTTGCTCACTGAGCCCAACCTGTTGAGTCTCCGAAGATTCCAACCTCATTCATCGTTGCCTCAATACCAAGTTCGCCCTCGCCCCGATATACGTACGCAGTTTAAATGGCATTTTTGGTAAGAGAGGCAAGTTCGAAACATCTTACCTACAAGAAGCAAAACAAGAAGTCACACGCAGCCCCTGTTTGTGCGCCGGTGTCTTGCCTTCCACTTTTATCAATCGCCCGTTGCGTGAAATGTGCATTATTTTATCAAATTTATGTGCGACTGGGGAAGATTGATGAACGTGGAATGCTCCACCGTAATGGGGGTGGGGGGGGGGCGTTAAGGATGCGCTGGCTTACGGTTACAGAGCACAGCATTTGCTGGACTGAACGAAGCTTCCCCCCCCCCTCCTCCCAATCGCTTTGGTGTCTTCATGTGTCTTATTTACTCGGAACATGTGAAAATATAGCAATACAAAAAAAAATGCCTGTACATTGTCGTAAAAAAAATACGTACATCGTTTGGAGCATGCGTTTATTTTAAATTTATTAATTTTTTTTTCGCCTGTATAGTTTCTTGTGTAAAAAAAATTAAATTCATTTAATGTATGAGACAGCCTTCGTGTGTACGTGTACTGTGCATGCTCCCCGTACATATCCCCCCCCCCCCATGCTGGATTCTACACAGTGTTTACTGCTATATGTCATCACATCACTTGTGTGCAACAACTGTGGTATATAGCGTGTAATAAAATGTATAATAGCATCAGCCGCTTTCATCACATGGGACGTAATATGACAAGGGTGCGGCAATCCAGATTTCCGTTTTAAATAAGTTCAGTACACTTTCATACTAAATAAGGGAGCCTTTTCAGTCCTTTGTCAGTGCTGGTTGAAAGTCTTCCCCAAGCCATGACATTCATGAGAGTTGTTTAACCATACTTCACCACGCTGGTCAGTGCGGGTTGGTGAATGCGGAGGGGGGGTTCAGTTATCACTCGCCACTGATGTTAGCCGTGGCTGCGATTCGTGCTTGGGTTGCTGGCTTCGTAGCGCACTGCGCTCACCTCTGCCCTGCCGCTCACATTTCATGACATTTATTGCGTGTTTTTGGGGAGGGACTTTCACGTGCTAAATAAGACTTTCCAGAAATTTTATATTAATCTCGTAAGACTTTTTTTTCGTAACACTGGGTACCTCCTCTGCTGAGGTTGAACGCACAAAAGGCCAGCTCTTGTGGCGCTATTTGTTTTTTTTTAAGTAGCACGTGCACGCAATGTTTGTTGACAACGCACAGAGTTGCACTCTTTGCCTCTGAAACTGGCCAGGCATTCAGACCCCGTGTGTTGTTGGTAAATATTTGAGACTTTTTTAAATTCACTGCAATTGAGATGGCATTAACTTAGTGGTGGAATGATGCTTCGGTTATTTGATTAATGCTGCTGCTTCAGCTTGCGATATGTACATCACATTGGTGAAGAATCGAGGGAGGTTTTTTAAAATTAGTTTTTCTCGTTTGTTCATGTGACCACCCCATGCAACCATTTGTCGTGCTACCATTCACCTCAAAGTATAAACAAAATTTAACCAGGTGATGCAGATGTCAGAGTACCACGGAGATCATGGGTTCAAATCCAAGTAGCTGCCTGTGATTCAACTGGGTTTTCAAGTGTATTGAGATAATGAGCTTACCCCAAGTAGCCAGTGACTTTTCAAAACCCCCATCATGATTAATTTGGTTTTGCTCTTAATTTGGCAACTCTTCCACCTCTGAGAATAAAAGCAAAAACATTAGTTTGATTGTCATGCGGCAGACATTCGTTGTTTTGTTTACCCCGGAGAGAAGTAAAAAAAAACCAGGATAGTCTCATTTGCAATTATTTGTTGCTATGTATATTCCCAATTGAGTAACGCTTTCCTTAGTGGTAGGGAGGGTAGGGCAATGCTGCCCTCTGCTGCGAGGACCAGATCTCGCTTGAAAGAGATTTCGGAGGTAGCTGGGATGATATCCGCTTGCATGGGCCGTACCTCTTCTACCACGAGTTGCAACTGCTCTGCAATGGATCCGAATGAATTACTTCATCTCTCACGGCACAATGCCGAGAGCACAATTAGGGACGAAATTTAGGCCAACTAAAAACATCGAGTTATGGCCCTGAATCGAAACAATTTGTCAAATCACCAGACACATTGAATCGTTACACCTCCAAATGATGACCTCAATCTACTGAAGGTAAATCTCAAGGGAAGCCGTTATACCATGAATGTCAAATACTGTATTCGAGAGACCACCAATCACCATCTCAAAAGTAACCCCCCCCCCCCCCCTACTTAATAATAACCCCCGTGCAGTTAACAACGCGTTGTTGCGGGGCAGAGGTCGCAGAAGCAGTGGGAGCGATGCCGTCGTTGGGGTCCTGAATTCACGGAGCTGTTGAGATTCGTCGCGCGGGGAGTAAATCCGCAAGCGCTGATGCCGAGGGAGCCTTGGCGTGCCACGTGACGACAGCGAGCACGGAGGAGAGCGACTTCACTCCCACCTCACTCCCACCTCACTCCCACGCCATGATCACCCGGCTAAATGTGATGAATATGCCTCTGTTGATTTTGCTGCACACAGAGACACAAACGGAGCGGTAAGGGTTTGGTAGCAACAGATACATTGTGGAGTGCAGATTGCTCCGTGTGGTGACGCGATACAGGAGGCGTTGCGCTCCTTTCGTATGTTGGGGGGGTGGGGGGGGAGTTCAGCAACGTCGCGATGTTCATCTCGAGGTCGCTGAGTGAGCTGAGCGATGGCTTTCAAAAGTGGCCTGGCGAATACGAACTTTCAGAGATACGAACAAACCTGTCCGTAAGTCCAGTTGCTTGTGCGGACCGAGAGTTGTAAGTTCAACCACCGCACAATAGATGGCGGTGGTGGTATCTACATCTGCAGGAAATGAAGAACCAGTGGCATCTACTGGAGATTATACAGCTTTTAAAGCCGTTCCCCGTGTTTAGTGTACACGCCGTACAACATGTATGGAATCGACAGGAGTAAAGTTGGATTTAAGTGAAAATCGACTTACGAACAGACCTCTGAAACCTAACTCGTTCGTAAGTAGAGGGGTCCCTGTATTTTGAACTTCTTTCGCACTGTACGTAGCCAACCATGCTATAATGGTGCTGGCGAATGGCCCTGGCGGACAGTGGTGTTACTATGACACGGACTTGGACACGCGCCTAATTGCATAAATTGGCTGCAAACTAATTAACCAAGAATGACCGAACTGACAATGCATTCTCTTTGGTTCTTTGGTTAAAGTCACGTAGGTAGAAAAATAAAATAAAACACAAAATAATATATCACGACGTTTCTATCGCAACACAAGCGGTCATCCTCAGGCGGGAAAAAAATCATCCAAAATAATCCAGTGGAACTGCTGGATTATTTTTTTTCGCCTGAGTACAACCGCTTGTGTTGCGATCTAAACGTCGTGTGTTATTCTTTTTTGTTTATTTTATTTTTCTACCTACGTGACTTTACCGAAAGAACCAAAGAGTATGGATTCCTGCAGTCACGAAAGCTTCAAATCAAGATTGACAATGCATTGTGTAATTGTGTTTTATGTAACATAGGGACGGTTGTAATATTTTTTGGGGGGATTTTAGACTTTGCTAACTTGTGATTGCGAATGTTGTGAGTTTCCGCTACAGCCCTAGCAAAGGGAGCTACCGTAAAAAAAAACGATTGCAGCCTCTAATGTCCACATACGCACGCTTCAGGGTATGCTTGGGAATCATCGTGGGTAGCCAGGAGCTAGACAACTCCACCTGCACTGACCAGCGTGGTGAAGTATGGTCAAATAACCCCCACGACCCAAACGGCGTGGAAAGGCCCTCATCCAGCAGTGGATTAATTCACAAACGGACTGCACATGTACATGGCTTACTATAGACGACTGTGTCTGTTAAAACTACGAATTGTAATAGTATTAGGTACGTGTGTTGAATTTATTTTGCGCCGTACGAAGCCAACCGTGATAATCGGAGGTGTGAAATACTCGATAACTAAATATTTAATTACAATAATCCAGTTATTGGCAAAGACGTCAATGATCTGTAAGTAACTGTGTTTGTACTGTTATGTACGAATATTGTTAGATACATACCGGTTTTTCCTATCGTATCTCGTCCTGGGTAAATTCTTACTGGGATCCCACGATTGCACCATGGGCGATTCTCGCAGGAATCGGCAATTCCCAAGTTAAAATGCCCTTACACTTGAATTGGGATGCTTCCAGTGCTGGTGCGCCATCTCGTGGCGATATTTGGAATCGCCACGGGAACTGAATCATTGAAAATAATTGGAGACTCGTGGGCAATACCCGAGGCTTTCAAAATACGGAAATGACCAAACTCAAGCACTCTTTAGGAGACAACCCATCAGCCGCTTAATCTAAAATGCCCACTACCCACACACACCCCGTGTGCCACGAAACCAACTGATTGGCTTCGGCCCTCCTCTGCTGTGCAGTGGTTTCTCGGTGGTGAGATGTTGACTCCCTCGCCTCGTATGCAGCTGGTGGGTTCGATCTCGATCCTGACGCCTGAATATTTGGAGTTTGCATGTCCCTCCCCATGGTCGTGTGGATTTTTCTTCGGGTCCTCCTGTTTTTTCCCTCCACGTGTCGAATCAACGTACCACTGGTCACAGTATTTGACTGCTATACAATCTCCACATGATGAGCCACTTCGTTGAACTATCATTTGTGGCTGGGTCACTTCTGAAAAAGAGTTTTTATATCTCAGCGGGTCTTACCTGGTCAAATAAAAAAATATCGTAAATAGGTGGCAAGCAATCGGCGCGGTGTCGCTCACCAGCGGAAATATCTGCGCCCGTCGTACTCCCCGTCGTGGCGGTTGGGCTCGGCCTCCCCCTCGATCTCGACGCCCAGGTAGATGCCCTCGCGCCCGGGCAGGCAGCCCACGTACTTGACGGCACCGTGCGCCACCCGCCCGCCCGAGCGCGTGAACTTCACCCTGTGACCCACGCGCAGGTCGCTCGCCGAGCGTGGGGCGAAGGGGTGGCCGTGGCAGCTCGCATCGCCCGTGAACCTTGGGGGGGAGGGCGGGGAGATATGGTGTCGGGCGATTGGCGTCCATTCACTGCCCACGCATCTCTGACCCTTGTACCACATTTCCACGGTCACATCCGAGACGGGCCAGGTCAGCGCGGGACCTCCTCGGTGGTGCCATCATTTGTGATTGCCAGGTCACTTCTGAAAAAAGAGCTACGTAGCTCGAGTGGGGCCTCACCTGGCAAAATTCAAATAGCACAGTGTCAATAATGGAAGCCCTCTGCGCCAGAGGTCGCAAACGGGTTTTGATTCCTTACCCGTACCTGTACCCGGCCGCATCAGGGTCGCAAATGGATATCGGGTACCTGATTGCGACCTCTGGGATGAAGCCATGTTGCAGGCGCGGGTGGGTTGATTCTAGGAACTTGAATTGTGAGAAGAGACAAGACGTTGGGAAATGAGTGACAAACGGTAACTCACCAGTGACTCACGGCCTACCCGTACCCGTACCCGGGTCGCAAACGGGTACCCGTACCCGTACCCGGCCGGGTACGGGTAGCCGGGTATCGGGTAGGGTACGGGTATCGGGTACCCGGTTGCGACCTCTGCTCTGCGCGTCCTCACCGGCTGGCCAACAGAGGGGTGTTGAAGCGGCTGGAGGCCGAACCGGCCAGCGTGCTGACCGACTCGCTTCGGGCCGGGCAGCCCCGGGGCGACGACGACGAGGACGATGAGACGTTGTCGGCGGAGCGGGCCCTGCTCTGGGCAAGGGGGAGCACCCTCGTGACCTCTGACCCGGGAAGTCTGATGGCTGGCAGCGGCACGGGCACCAGGTACCCCGCCCGGGCGCTGCTGTCTGCAAGGCATTCGACGTGAGAGCGCGTGTCCACCAAAGTTGGGGATTGACCACTGTGGAGGAGGCGCAGTTTGCCTTCTGTACAGCTCATGTGACTCTGAGTACACTACATCCATGGACTGGATATCCGGACTTCGGTTACCCAGAAATCGCACTTAGCTAGATGAGGCACGGCCAATTGAACACAAAATTGTGAGGCTTCTATTGTACACAATGCAGTCTACAAGTAATGCACTCCATTAAACATTTAAGTCCTCTTCTGTATATATTACAACTTTTAATCCTAAACACAACATATAAACTCACATTGTCAATGACAACATCAGCATTTTTATTAAAGAGTTGCTTGCATATCAAAAAGACAGAAAGGTCGTATCCTAATTTCCACCTTAAAAACGTTTAGTCTGCAGAATTGTTTTGATTACTGAATCCAATAAAACTACCGCATAATGTTCAGCATCTGACCTTCCCTCTGGGGTTAAATATAATTGTTATAACTTCTCAATCATTTATCTCCTACGAGCATCACCAGCCACCGAACACGCACTGCACCCGAACCTGACATCCTCTGAGGTGAGCCGCGTGCTCTGGCATGGGGCCCGACCTGTTCAGATTTACCGGCCTCTTCGCTGCCTGGTGCAGTTGCACCGCCTGCACACGCACAATCGCTCCGCCACTGTGGGGGCGGCGGGAGGCAGCCTTTGAGGGTGTCTCCACATCATCCCCAAGTTTCTCCTCTAGGCCAGTGACCAAACAACAACGCAACCCATATTCTTGGTTCTTTCGGTAAAGTCACGTAGAAGGGAAACAAAATAAAAAAAATATGAAACAGTAAAATTTTCACAACAAGCAATCATCATCAGGTGTGAAAACCACGGCAAGAAGAACAAATTATTTTTGTGGTTTTCACACCTGATGATGATTGCTTGTGTTGCAATCGAAAAGTCGTGAGAATTTTATTGTTTTATATTTTTATTATTTTATTGTTTCCCTTCTACGTGACTTTACCGAAAGAACCAAGAATATGAATCCCTGCAGTCACGAAAGCTTTAAATCAAAACAACGCAACCCGTTTCTCTGCCACCCCTTACATTCCGTAGCCTGGGTGTTCGTGTTTTACTCTCCCTTCGCCCGATGCCTGGGCCAATCCGGCCCTTCGACCCCCAGCTTAGTTGCACGGCCTGCACGCTCGACAGCTACGTACGGTGCGAAAGAAGTTCAACACACGCACGTACGTACATATATGTACAGCCACGCCACTTGCCCGCCACCCGCCCCGAGCGTTGCGCGAGTGTCGCCCTCACCGGCAAACGACGCGGCGTCGGCGCGACGCGGCCCGGCTTCCGCGCCGCCCTCCGTGACCTCGA
The DNA here is from genome assembly GCA_014621495.2 of Entosphenus tridentatus. NCBI lineage: Eukaryota > Metazoa > Chordata > Hyperoartia > Petromyzontiformes > Petromyzontidae > Entosphenus > Entosphenus tridentatus. Next base: position 4,481,643 of record CM025673.2, read on the forward strand.
AGCCCGTGAGCAGCTCGTCCGTCAGGTCGCTGCTGGCCACCGACGCCGGGGACGCGCACGCGAGGGCGGAACGCGTCTCCGGCGGGAGCAGCGCTGTTCTCGCACGCAAACGGTGCACACACACAGCGATGGTTGCGCACGCACGTACGCACACACGCACGCACACGCGCATGGGCAGTCCATGGATTCCATGCGGCCCTCATCAGGAGTTCTTAGGTTGCGCCGACCTCATGCTCGAAACCGCCAATACGAAACCGCAGGGGCGGTGATGTGTCGCTCAGCGGGTAGCGCGCTTTGTCGCTCGTTGCGGATATCCGTCGTCCGTTATCCGACAGGCCGCCATGGTTAATACCGCAGGTTTCTTGACCGTAAAATACACGCCGTCTGCTTCGGAATGGACGTTAAAGGTCCCGTGATATCATTCGAAAAGACGGAAGGAATTGCGTTCCGGTCGACGTTTTGCCAAGTAAAAAAAACTCCACCGCAAACTATTCAGGGGGAATTACACACGCAGCAGCAGCAGCAGCATAGCCCTCGACTGCAAAACTAGCGCAGACTGTGTCCGTGGAAAATTGCGTCTTGCTGCGTGGATAGCAATGCGCTATAAGAATGACGCGAATACGGAATGCACTAAGTTATAAATTATTCTTTCGCATGGCATGTAAGCAACAGTTTGGTGTCGATGATGTCCTAGTTGAATGTTAAGGTCCTTCGACCAATCCAAGGCAGCAGTAGATGCTGTACGGATTGCAGCGATACGGCCAGGGCGTGCATGGAAATTATGGGGGGGAGGTTACAAATATCCTGTGGTGATTGTGATTCTCGACTGCAGACACTCGCTCGAAACATGTTTGGAAAACGGAGTGGGCACCTTATGCTTCTGGAAAGGAAGCCACGTCTAACACGATTCTCATGCACACATCCATTATGGGCACGAAGCGCATCCTATGACCACTGTTTCATTGTTTTTATGGCTTTATTTTGGTGATTTTCGAAAAGTTTTTTGGTTTGGCCATGTTTGTTTGTTGTAGTACAGAGTTAGACTGATGGCCTTAATCTAAGTTGTCTTGTGGTTGTTGTTGTTTGACTTGCATCCCACTGGGATTTTTGCACAGTGTTGGTGTACCGTGATTTTTCTGCAATATTTTGCTGTCTTTTCTTGGATTTTCTGTTTGCACATAGTCACTATAAGATGTATTCTTGTTCATGTTTTTGTTTTTTTGTTTGTTGCGGTTGCACCCGATTCAAGAGCCGAATGGCTGACAGGGCTATACCAAATAAATGAACTTGAAATGAACTTGAACTTGACACCCACACGCGCAATGTGTGCACGCTGTGTGTCGACATCACTGGAACCGCGCGGTTCTCCACGGTGAACATTGCTGCAGCTGTTGTGCTTTTTACGTAAACAAAGCGGCGGCCACTTGAGCTGCCGCCATCCTGTTGTTGAGATCAAATCGTGGGGAGGGGATTTGTTGATGTTCTTGATGTTGTTGTTGATGTTGGTGTCCGTGGCTCAACGTGACGCTTACCACCATCCCACGCAGAGAAGTCGGGGTTGGTGCGCACCTCCGTGCCTTGGCTTGCAAACCTAACGAATACGAATAAGCGCAGCACATGAGTTGATCATCACCAGCAGCAGCAATCAGACCCTTGAATTGGGTTTTGCACTTAATTTGACGAAACTCCAGCTTTGAATAGAAATGTCAGTTTGACTATCATGCGACTAACATTACTCTCTGCTGCAGGGCGAGTGGGAAAGTGCCGCCCTTTACTGTATGGATCAGAGGTCACTTGAAGGGATCTCAGAAGTAACTCCATGATATCCACTTCTTTGGGCCGTTCTTTAGCACCAAGGATTGTAGCGCTCTGTGAGAGATCTGAATGGGTAATTGGTCTCGTGATTGGATGCCGATAACACAACCGGGATACAACACATTTGGAGGGCCTTCGCATATATTAAACAATTGCTGAGCACAGGCCCAAAGGCCGATGAATGTTGTAATGGAGAAGGATGTCATACTCTCTGGTTCTTTCGGTAAAGTCACGTAGATAGAAACAATAATAAAAGAACACGGCGTTTCGGAGAAGGATTTCTTTAGAACTGCTTGTTGTGTTTGTTGTCCTTCCCCCGCACCTCCGATTAGCACGGTTGTCTACGTAAGGTGTGAAAGAAGTTTTCCCCTCCACATTTTCTACAATCGACAACATGCGTTTCAGGGTATTTGGCTGCAATACATTCCCACGTGATTAAGCCACCTCGTTGCGCTATCGCTTGTGGCCAAGGTCGCTTTTGAGACCTAAAGAGTTACAATAGCTCAGTGGGCCTTAAACCTTTAAAATAAAATAGTTTATAGTTTAGTTCAGGGCGTGTGCGAGTGCTGAAGAGTGCGGCCGCACCGTTGGAGAAGGGCCAACTCGTGGGGTCCGGCTTGGGTGCCCGCCTGCTTGCCGCTCTGCAGTCGGTCCGCCTGCACAGCGTCACGACGCGCCGGCGGGGTCAGAGGTCGCGAAACATCACCGTAATCTTAAATTGTAAATGTTGCGGGTTTACTCTCCAACACACCGGTGTGCTGAAGTAGCAACTCGTTGGCACATTTTTGTACTGGTAGGAACCTCCTGGTTACACCAGCCCACAGGGGATTATTGTGTCCGTCCGTCCGTTGTGCAGGGAGGGGCTGGGTGGGGAGGGAGGGAGGGGCCGGGTGGGGAGGGAGGGGCTGGATGGGGAGGGGAGGGTGGGGAGGGGTTGGGTGGGGAGTGTGGGGCTGGGTGGGGAGGGGAGGGTGGGGCTGGGTGGGGAGGGGCTGGGTGGGGAGGGGATGGTCACCCCGTGGTGCCCTTATAAAACTCAACGTTTAACCTACTCACGCCGGCTTGTGCCCGCCCTCACAGTCACCATATTTGCGGAATACACCATGCCGCCGTTGACCCTGGCCATTGACCGAGCAACCCAACGTTCCTACCAGGTCCCTCTGCAGGAATGTGTTTTAACGGGACAAACCTTACCAGTTGGCTGTGTTGGGTGGTGGCGAGTTAACGACACATTTATATTTACGCGATTTAACCCCCAAAAAAACTTTAATTATGGATGAGAGGTCGTATTGGCAGTCGCAGATTTCACCATGGCAGCGAGCTTTAGAACTAAAGACGTTGCAACGTTCTGACACGCCCGGGGGCTCGGAGACCGGTGTTTTCCAGTAACCGTTTGTTGAAGTGGGCAAAATTCTCGACTGAAACGAGTCTTATGGACAATTTTTATTCCATATATATGTGATAAAACGGACTTTTGTCCATCTATATATTTAAATTAATATTTTACCCACAACCAACCGTAAGTTTAAAATGCGGATGCATTTTCAACATAAATTCTTCCCATTCTTCACTTGAAATGGGAGGTCATTTAGACGTTTCTAATACCCCATAAGACGAGCAAAGTGAAACATTTCTATCAACATTTTCTTTACCTCAGGACTGTAGGTCATACAATGCTTATCGTGAATACCAGAGTTCGTGGGTTCCTTCCCGTCAGAATGAGCCAAAATCGATTAAGGTGAGACCCGTGACCGACAGACTGACCCCCCCCCCCCCCCCCGGGCAGACCCATTTCCCCCCCGTGCGGATTTCATATCGCCGCCACCGTCGGATTTTTCCCGTCGTCTCGTTCACCTGCTCCCTGAGTGCGCGGTTCTCCCTCGCGACCTCGTCCGCACGAAGATCACGGCGCTGCAGCTCGCGGCGAAGAGTGGAGATCTCGCCCTCGGCACGAGACAGCGATGCCACGAGACCCTCGCTAGCCACTCGCAGCTCCTCCACCTGGGCCCGCAGATCGTCTGTGCGGGGGGTGGTGGTGGGGAAGGTGAACGCGGCCCAGTGTCTCCACATCATCCCCAAGTTTCTCCTCTCGGCCAGTAACCAAATAACAACGCAACCCATATTCTTGGTTCTTTCGGTAAAGTCACGCAGAAGGGAAACAATAAAATAATAAACAATAAAATTCTCACGACAAGCAATCATCATCAGGTGTGAAAACCACGGCAAGAACATTTTCTTGCCGTGGTTTTCACACCTGATGATGATTGCTTGTGTTGCAGACACACGTTGCTCAGGGGAACTCGTTTTGGCAAAGCACGCCACGTCCATCTTCGCCTTATTTTTGTCCCCATGATACTGCGGTGGTGTGTGCGAATACGGAGTACAGTAAAAGAAAAAGAGGAATCGTTATGGATCGGCGTAACATGCACTCTCGTGGTCATGCCTCATGCCAATAATCCCCTACTCGCAAGGCACAAGCCAGCCTAGCAGCGTTCTGGAAAATATCGAGCGAGAAATGAAACCCTGAAGAGGACACGCCTCATTGATTTACTCCGACGGTCGCCACGTGTTCTGGCTTTCCCAGGATCATCCTCTTTTCGAGGTGGTGGTGGGTGGTGTCTTCTCGACAGACCTGTTCTTCAGCTAAGGACGGCTGCTTGCGTTGTGGCCGAAACGTCGTGAGAATTATTTTATTATGTTTTATTTTTATTATTTTATTATTTCCATTCTACGTGACTTTACCGAAAGAACCAAGAAGATGAATCCCTGCAGTCACGAAAGCTTTAAATCGAAATGGTGGGTGGTGGTTACATGTACATTCGGGTGTGTGTGTGTGTGTCCAGACGGAGGCCATATCATGAGCCCGAAACTGTGAGAAGCCATGACTGTGGTCGCAGGCACAGGAAGAATCCTCGCTCCCGTCTCTCTGCAAATGAGGGCAGCAGGCGCACCTATGTCCCTGCGCAGCGCGGCCGGGGAGGTGGACTTGAGAGATTCCTCCTCTGTCAGGTGCCTTTCCAGAGCCGTCACTCGGGGCAGCGCCTGTGACAGATGTCGGTATGGTGGTGGTGGAGGGAGGGGGACAGATGGGACAAGCGGCTGATAAAATCTCGAGCCGAGACCATTGGCAGCAATTCACCCGCACGCCACAATCCGCCTTTCTGCGTTTGTCGCCTCCATTCAAATGCAAACGAAAGCATTACGCATCGTAACTGCGCCCGATTGGCGGTGTGTGTGTGTGGAAAACCTGGAGTGGGATGCGGCGTAAGGACCGGAGATTGTAAAAAGACTGCATTAAAGCAAGCACGGCCAGTCGGTCGTGCCGCAAAGCAACGCGTACTCGAAACGATAATTATCGGCCTGCACCGACATCACCTTATCTTGTATAAAACCTCACTGCGCTGTGATGAACACCGGCCAACAAGGCTGTAGGATAATGACAAACAATAGCCGGGATTCAGCTCCATTGACCTCTCAATTGCGCACAGCCCGTTAACCAATGCGCAACCCACAGACAACCTCCATCCGTCCTGTTCCCACGCGAAGCCAAGCAAGCAACGGCATCGCCGCACGGCAAACGGACCGCAGTTTCCCCGTGGGGCTCGAGACGGGCTCACCCGAATTAAAATGCGGCGACGTTAAAAAAAAAAACCCCAATAAAATACAAACCCAGTGCAGGCCCAAGTGACACAGCGAGGAACGCAATGCCCACTCGACGCCCAGGGCGATGAAGATCGATGCCATCTGGCCGAAAGGACCGGTGCCGTGGGTTCCGCACGTCGGCCGATGGGTTAATGCCACGGGCGCGTGTGATGCGAACGTCGAAGGTGCTTGCGCTAAATTTAGATGCGCGGGAGGGGGATTTGCTTAAGCCGATCATGTGGAATTGCCCGTGGGGTGGGTGGGCGTGCGATAGCCGCGCGCGTATTTTTTAAAAGCGCAAATCTCGTGACAACGCGGTTGCATTGGCTCCGTGCGTGTAGCCGCGTGATCAGGGATTGTTTTTTGTTGTTGTTGTTGGGTTAGATCGCGTAAATATGTGTCGTTGACCCACCACCACCCGACGCAGCCAATGAGTAAGGTTTGTCACGTCGCTACTTCAGCACACCGCTGTGCTGAAACGGTCACTCATTAAAGTTCGATTTAAAGTTTTCGTGACTGCAGGGATTCATATTCTTGGTTCTTTCGGTAAAGTCACGTAGAATGGAAACAATAAAAAATAATAAAATAAAACATAATAAAATAATTATCACGACGTTTCGGCCACAACGCAAGCAGCCGTCATCAGGTGAAGACCAGGTCTGTCGGGGAGACAGCGTTATTTTATTATGTTTTATTTTATTATTTTTATTGTTTCCATTCTACGTGACTTTACCGAAAGAATCAAGAAGACGGTCACTCATTGGCACCTTCTGTTTACGGGACAAACTTTACTAAATGGCTGTGTCGGGTGGTGGCGGGTTAACGACACATTTATATACTTAATTTGGAACTTTTTAATTCAGTGTGTCTCTCTCCCTGTCCCCTCATTTTTCCAAGCTTCTGCAGCGTGCCACTCATGGACATGCTAATTTCTCTAACCCCTCCCTCTCTTTTTTCGATTTAAAGCTTTCGTGACTGCAGGGATTCATCTTCTTGGTTCTTTCGGTAAAGTCACGTAGAAGGGAAGTAATAAAATAATAAAAAACGTCGTGAGAATTATTTAATGTTTTATTTTTATTATTTTATTACTTCCCTTCTACGTGACTTTACCGAAAGAACCAAGAACCCCCCCTCTCTCTCCGCCCCCTCTCTCTATTTACGGCCTCGACACAGATACGTGGTTTCTCTGTGTACCTATGTTTGTTCTCTCTCTATGTATCTCTGTGATATCTGTCTCTGCTTATATGTCTGTCTATATGTCTCTGGTTCTGTGTTTTATCTCTCTCTCTCAAATTTAGCATTCTCAGGAAGAACGTAATCAACCAGGTAGGGTGTTGACTGTTATGTTATCCGACTCTCTGTTGTATTACATTACATTTCTAAGTATACTAGATTTGTTTCTATTTCATTTATACCTGATGATGATTGCTTGTGTTGCAATCGAAACGTCGTATGCTAGTATTTAATTTATTATTTTCTCATTATACGTGACTTTACCGAAAGAACCAAAGAGACACATTTATATATTTACGCGATCTAACCCCCACCCCTCCCCCCCACCAAAAAAACGTTATCACGAATAATATCGGTCGTGAATACAATAGCCACAATTCAAACGCTGCGGGATGGACTATTGCGTGATAGGTTTATCAAATGAACTCGCAACTATTGTTGTGGACAGGTGTGTGGTGGTCATGATTGACACACACGCGCCACAACCAGGGGGGGGGGGAGGGGTAGAAACCGGTCCGGACCGGTCGGGCCAACGGCGGTTGGAACCCCTCTGAGGGGAGGGGGCTGGGTTAAGCTACGATCCCCCAGAGCCCCGCCCCTCAGGGAGGAAGAGTATATAAGGCGGGTCCCTGAGAGCGCGAGTCAGTCCGTCTCAAGCCGAAGCAAGAAGCTGCCTGAAGAAGACGAAGAAGACCCTGGACCCCAAGGCGCCGACGTCCTTCTAAGGGCCGGGGCTCAGTGCGGTGCCGGTGGTCGTGGGGTTAGGACCCTGAGGTTCCCTCGGCCTGATGCCCTTGTGAGGGCCAGGTTCGGACGGGCCAGTGGTCAGGGACCCACCGGGCTAGCGGTGGGTCAGCCTCCCCTAGGTTTAGCTAGCCGGAGGACTGAAGTAGGGAGAGTCGTAGGTACGATAGCCCGGAGGCTATACCTCCCCAGGTTGTGGGTGAAAGGGGCCATTACCCCTTTGTGTTAGGGATTAGTGTAACTGTTTGGTGAAATTAAGCGTGTTGCCTCTACGAAGACTCCGTCTCCCTCCAAGAACATTACAGGTGCATAAACGAATTTCTTTTTTTTGTATCCCATCGTCGCTCAAAAGCTGTAGCTTAGTGGATGACCAAATCGCCCGGAATGTGCTCCACCTCGTCAGGTCTCAGAAGATAAGCAGGTTTGAGCCCTGATAAGAGCTTGGGTGGGTGATCACCGTGTCGGGCTGCCGTGGGGCCTGAATCGTCAGAAGGGACAGCCCAGCAAACCCCACTGCTTGCACTACACGAGGCTCCCATTGTCAGTGCTCCTCGCATTCAGCAACCCGCACTAGCCAGAGTGGTGAAGTATGGTCAAATAACCCCCATGAAGTTGATTGGCTTAAGGGCTGCACTTGCACCATATTGGCCAAATGTTGTGAGTGTTAGACCCATGTATGCAATGCCGGGGGTACAGGTCAACTGAATATGAAGATAAATGCTAGGGGTTAGTGAGAGTGCGGAGTCGAGACCCGTTCTCTACTTTGACGTTATACAAACAAAGACAAAGATCCCCCGTTGGGGTAAGTGCTGCTAGCGAGCACCTATGAAGGCCGGCACGGCACACGAGGGGGAGGGTGGCCAACACCACGCCCGACCGCCTTTGTCTCCCTAGTGGCGATATTTACACATCGCACCAGGTACTCATTTGAGGCTGAGTCGACCTAGGGGAGGCCCAGGACCTGTTCAAATAATCGTCACTGGTGTTGGCCGTGAGCGGGAATCGAACTCGGCTCGCCAGGTTCGAAGCACAGCGCGCTAACACCACCGCTCCCCATTCCCCAGACACACACAGACAAACACACAGACAGACGACAGACAGACACACAGACACAGATAAAAGATCCCCCGTATAGCCTTAACAGACTGTTGGGGCAAGTGCTGTTAGCGAGCACCTATGAAGGCCGGAACGGTACACGAGGGGGTGGGTGGCCAGCACCACGCCCGACCGCCTTTGTCTCCCTAGTGGCGATGTTTACACACCGCACCAGGTACTCATTTACGGCTGAGTCGACCTAGGGGAGGCCCAGGACTGGTTCAGATAATCGTCACTGGTGTTAGCCGTGAACGGGAATCGAACCCGGGTCGCCAGGTTCATAGTGCAGCGCGCTAACCGCTACACTACCACTCCCCACACACAGACACACACACAGACATACACACAGACATACACACAGACACACACACAGACACACAGACACACACAGACACAAACACACAGACACACACAGACACAAACACACAGACACAAACACACAGACACACAGACACACACGCCCCCACTCCCATTCACTGGCCCCTGCCCCATGAGTGGAATTTAATTGTTTACCTTTATGTTTGCCAACGGAAGCCTTTCGCTGCAGCATTTGAGTTTGCAATATTTGCAGATTAACGCTGAAGCGGCTTTGGCTTCCATCGCTACAGGAACCTGGCGACAATAAGCGAAGTCGTAGCAACAGCGTTTGCGGAGGCAAGATCGTTGTTATTTCTGGAGATCAGGCCAGCTGCTAACAGGTAAAAGCCAATTAAAATTGACACCTGTTTGTTTCACACACAGAAGTTGTTACACGTACAGCACGTTTTATTTAGAATAACCGCCCTTTGTCAATCCACTGCTGGATTTATTATAATCATACTTTACATTTGCAAGGAGCATTCCATCCAAGGATCCCAATGTGCGCCCGGGTATGGAAAGCTGGGAAATAACTCGGGAGCCAGCGTAAACGACCGGGAACTATGGGGGGGAAATGCCATTTTGAAAGAGGTGAGTTTTCAGGGCAGATTTGAATAGCTCTAGAGATTGTGATTGCCTTGTATTTATCAGAGGCAACGTATTTCCGTACGTCTTGGAGCTGCACTGGCAAAAGCCCGATCAACCGCAGGAACGGAGCCTCGGAATACGAAGGGGATCAGAAGACCTCGTTGGTGCATGTAAGTGTCATCGTTTCCTGTAATGTGGGGCTAAGACCTCCACAACGCCATGTCGGTCACAGCGCTTGTATGACCATACTTCACCACGCTGGTGAAGATGATGGGTGGGGGGAGCCCAGGACAAGTTTAGATCGTCACTCGCCACCAATGTCAACCCATGTCAACCTCTTATCAGTGCCTACCTTACTACAGACCAATTCAGACCGTATTGGTCACCCCGTGCCCTTGTAAATCTCAACGTTCATCCTACAAAGTCCCATTGCAAGAGAGAAATACAAATAAATAGGCACTTTTTTTTGTTTTGCCCCGTGTTCAAACGGCTGTACGCCGTATGGACCTGAAAACTCAACTTCCCTGTACAAGAATGCGGAGTAAACCGCATGGGTTGACACGGTATGTCAACCATGGCCGAGAATGTAACTCGGGGTTTGATGAGTTCATAGCGCAAGGCACTAATCATTACCTCGCACCCACCACTCACCAAATGCAACAGCAACCACCGCCAATTCGCCACAAAAGTGGTAGTGACGTCACCGAGGTGCTTGTGCCAGGCCAGGTGCACTTCGAGGCTATGGGGAAGTGTCGAGGCCACGTTGGCAGGAGGTCACGGTCAAGGGTTAATTGGTGATTATGGGTCACCACATAGGCCACCACAAATGTTGTTAAACTCTCTACCCGTGAGCATCAAGGTATGACACCTTGACACGTCAAGGGCATGGCACCCTGGATTGCCAGGAGAAGGCAGTACAGCAAGTGGACTCATCGCCATCTGTTTACATCTGTACGGGGATACAGTATTGCCCCCTCCCACGTATTCTCCGGGTGCTCCGGTTTCCTCCCGCGTGTACTAACAGCTCATGCATTTGCTGAAAACATCTTAAAATAAAAGCCCAATGCAGGACCCTCCTGATAACGAGTCCTACGACTCAGTGTGCCTTTCCTGGATAAGTAAGTCCATCATCATGATCACAATCATGATTATAATACCATTGTTAAATGTGCGGTGGCGGAGGCAGACCTGGACAATGCCAAACTCCAGCAGTGCAGACACCGTGTCTCCTGCACTTGGCATCTCGTAATCCCACGGTCGGACGGTGCGTGCCTCCGCGATGAGTGACATCCCATCCGACGAGCCGTCCAGTGTCCGATTCGCGGCCCTCTCCGTCTCCACGGGCGAGCTTCTCCCGCGCAGGGGAAACCCTCGTGGCTCGAGAGGGACGAGGGAGCTGAATTTGGAGAGGGCATTCTCAAGCTGTGAATTCAGCAGCTGCTCAAAACTTCTGGGCACTCGAGGCGCAAGTGTTCTTGTCCAACTCGTGTGCAGCGATCGCTCTCCGGCATGCCCCTGGGAAAGGCGTTGCTCATAGTCGGAGTCGATGCCGTGCCACCGTGTCTCGTTCTTGGCAGAGGCGGAGGAATCGAGCGGGAGATGTGTGGGAATCTGGGCGATGCCGCTTTTGCGAAACGGTAAAGTCTCGGTGTCCACGGCGGACGGAGCGGTGCGGGAGTGAACGACACGCGTGCTGTCTCTCTCGTCCCCCGGAGGATGTAACGGGAACAACTTTTCACCATCAAAGAGTGCACCATTCAAGCCTGAATGGTCTGAATATAATCTAGCTGAACTGCGGTGACTCTTGTCAAAACGCGATCCTGGACCGGGCTCATCCTCCAGAATTGTATCCCCGTAAAGGCTGTATGCGGCTGCTCGTTCGGAAGCAGGCGCATCGTACGAGGTCGGTCGCTGTGTTTCCGTGGCGTGGATGTCCTCATCATCTTCTCCTTCGTCATTCGATCGCAGGCAATTCTGCCACGCTGCAAACTTGCGCGCCAGACTTTCACGGTTGTCGTAGCTGCGGGGTTCGAACACGCTGTTGGTGGGTGCCTTCCACATGGACATGCCGCAGGGAGCACAAGATGTATTCTTGTTGTTGTTGTTGCTTACGATGTCCTAATATCCGCCAAACTCGTCCGCCCCCTCCTGTGAAACAAAGAGGGAGGTAATGCGTGAACGGCCAATGAATCATTGACCGCGTAGATATTCAACATGGCCGTAAGAACCCGTGATACTTTGGGAAAAAAAAACAAACGTAATTTAATCAAATGAATACAAATCCTTTTAAGCTTCGTATAATATTAACCAATAACGGCAAACATTCTGCAATACAGGAACGTGTGCTATTGGGTGGAGCGGTGACACTGATGCGTGTGCATTGTGCTGTGAACCTTGCAATCTGGATTTGATTCGCATCCGCAGCTCACATCAGTGGCGGGCGATATCTGACCTGGTTCTAACCTTAACCCTCCCCCCAACCCCCCCTATTCACCAATCCACATTGACCAGCATGACAAAGTTTTGTCAAAAACACAGCAAAGACCAACACGGCCTGACCGGAGCCTTTGCTCCAATTGTGGTTTGATCGAAAGGCTGGCAATATTTTTTTTCATATTTTTCAAATTTAGTTGAAAAAAATACGTCAAATTGGAAAGGTTGTCTCTTCCACACACACAAACACCCCCCGTATAGCCTCAAACAGACAATTGGGGCAAGTGCTGTCAGCGAGTGGCACGACACACGAGGGGGTGGGTGGCCAGCACCATGCTTAGCCGCCTTTGTCTCCCTAGCGGCGATGTCTTTTACGCACCGCACCGGTTCCTCGTTTGAGGCTGAGTCGACCTCGCGGAGGCCCACGACCGGTGTCAGATAATCGTCGCCGGTGTTGGCCGTAAGCGGAAAGCGAACTCGGGTCGCCGGGTTCGTAGCGCAGGGCGCTAACCACTGCACTGTCACACGCGCACACAAACAGCGCCTCCGAATAGCATGGTTGGCTACGTACGGTGCGAAAGAAGTTCAATGTACACACACAAAATCACTCACTCGCGTGATCTTTGCCCCCTTCGCTCGTCCGTGCGCTCACATCCAGAGCCTCCGAGCCCACAGCCGAGCAGGAGCCGAGGCAGCGATGATGATGATGATGTTCGTGGTTGCTAATCCACCACCTCTTGCAGTTCCCCCCCCCC
>CM025673.2:4499304-4548179 GCA_014621495.2 Entosphenus tridentatus
CCAACATTCGATAGGCTTCACCAAGAGGGATGTGTTTGCTGTGTGTGCAGCAAGCGTTATTATTTTAACAACAACAAAAAGATTCCCTCAACTCTGAAGCCGCAACATGGCAACCTAACATAAATAATGGAAAGGGGGTTTGAGATAAAACAAGCAGAGACCCATTGGACGAATGCAAAGCACGCCTCGTGGCGTCCAAGCTTTTCTTTCTTCTGCCTCTTGGTAAAGTCAACTGTTAAGAGTGACCACCACCATTCATACTTGCCAACTCCACAAACACCTTTCCTGCACTCCGGACTCCCAAAGTTCACAATTGCCAAGACCATGAAGTCCACAATGCTGCTGTTGGGATGGTCACTCAAACTTGCTACTTATGTCATGGGTTCCACAGAGACACACACCTGACTTTGGAAGCAACACGTGTATTCTAACACCCCAACAGGGTGACTACATAAACGTACGGGATAACGACATAGGTGGTAACTACCACGCGTAACTCGACCCCAACGGGATAACTACATAACCGGGCCAGGTCAGTAACATACTGCCTCACCCACGATGCCGAACGTTACGACCGAAGATCGAAGAGAACGTATCACTGCGAGTAACATTCCAGAAGACAGCCCCGATCGACTCTGGGGACCTCTCTCTTATGCCCCTGAGCGTGACCTGGCTCCGCCCTCGGCCACGCCCCCTTCTGGATCTCACTAGAAGGTTCTGAACCATACATCACGTATCCCTCTCAACACTTTTTGGCCCCCCTCGCTACCCTGTCCTGGTCACGTGCCCTCTCGGGTTCACCCAGACTGTCACGTCCTTAACTCACTTCTCTCTGACGGTCACCAGAACTAGGCCCCTAGGCCCCCCTTCCATGCCATACATACTCTGGTGGCAGAGAGAGGCTCTAACACGCACAGTTCTATTCTTGTATCAGTAGCTGGCGCTAAACGCCGTAGTGACTCAATATACGTCACTACACTTATACACAATGTATACATTACTCCAGTCACTGCAATGGCTTTGGCTAAATATGTCAACTCTAGCAACATCAATAACGCATCTTCAGAACCTTTCATGAAATAGTTTCTGCTTATCACATATCTTGAATATTTTGAACTCGCCTCAACATATTTTCTGTTTCAATTTTTTTCCACATTTACACAGTTCGACTTTTCATGGTGCATTTTTACATTATTTAGAGGCATCTTACAAATGGAAATAATTTGCATGCTATGACACGGTTGGCTATGTATGTTGTGAAAGAAGTTCAACATACATACAATGCACTATTTTGCTGTTGCGATGGGAAATTTTCGTCATTTACATATTTAATTATTGGTCTAAACGTCCCTGGTCCCAATGTTGAAGTAACACCACCTCCCAATGGCCTCTCACCTCGTTTAAATCAAGCATCTTCTTCAATGAATGAGGGCTTTATTTGACATCACTAGAGCACACTCCTGAAAGCAACACCGACTTAATTATTTTTTCTCGTTCAGGATTGTGGCACAGCAAGACCGTGGACGATCCGGCAGTAGATCGATCGTGGCTGATGGTGATAATGTGGCCTTCATTCAACAGTGGTTCTCTGATATATAATTAGGCCTTCGTATAGCAGTGGATATATCATGGCTGGTGATAAATGCGACTGCCTCGCTAATTTCACTTCTGAAGGACATTTTCCAGGGTTCCCCCAGTACTCAAGATACCAGCCCACCTCAAAGACAGCGTAGTGTGGGACAGACGTGGTGATGGGGGGGGGAGTTCATATTCAGCCCTAAACAGATCCGGCGATATTTTTTTATTTTCCTGAAGAGGTTCACGTAGTTTAATGTGAAGTGTCGCATTTCGCTTGCATACAAGCGACACATCAATGTGTCTGGCGATGTTGGATGTTTGGAGGATCTTACCACACAAATTTGGCGAGATCATTACACAGCACAACACAAACATCACTAATGCTCAAATACAATTTAAGTTTGCCCAAGTCTTTCGAGTAGAATATCGTGAATAGTGTCAAATGCTTTTGACAGGTTGAGGAATATTGCACAGCAGTAGTGGCCTTCATTCAGGTTACAAGTGAAAATGTAATACTGTGCTGTGCATCCATAATTCCTGCAGTGGTGCAGTAATCCTCTCGAAAACCTGTTTACTCTGCAGGAGATTTAATTTGTAGGTCACAGTTTAAGTATTTTTTTTCGAATATCTTATTAATTGGATAAATAGTAGAGATGTGTCTATAATTATTAGGGTCCTCTTTGGAGCAATATTTATATACTCTACTGAACTGACCGAATAAGAGGCGGATTTCCATTCGAGTGGAAATGTACCTTTGGTCATTGAGAGGTTGAATATGTGTGTGAGGGGTTTATAGATGACATCTTCCACAGCCACACATGCAGGTAATTAGTCTTCTCCTGTGGCATGATTGTCTTAATTGATGCTAGCCGATGCAGTACGTGTGTTCGGGATGTATATGGAGTCGCAGTAGTGTAGTGCCAATACCGAGAGCAGAGTGGAACTGCATATATCAAGTCTCTAACGCCACAGTGAGTATGGCATGGAAAAGCTCTCTAAGGGGCATAGCCCTGGTGACGGTGGGTGAGAGGTCAGGCGAGGACATGGTACTCTGAGTGAACCCGAAAGGGCACGTGACCGGACGAGGTGGCAAGGGGGACCGAGAAGAGGGTGAGAGGGACACGTGATGTAGGGGCCGGAATCTTCGAGAAGGATCTGGAAGGGGGCGTCACATTTCTCCCCCCTCCCTCGTCACACATCGTTACAAATGTCTGACCCCCCCCCCCCCACAAGGTGCGTGACGTCATTTACGAACGGCTGGCTCGAACACCCGAATTGTGACGTCATCATCGTCGATCGCTCTGCATTGACGTCATCAGCCACAACGTCAAGGAGGACAAAACGACGGCAATAGCCGCTGGCCTCACGTGCGGGGTTACGTCATCGCACAACATACACGACCGGTGACGTCATCGCCACATCCGCAGCCGGTGACGTCTTCGTACGCATCCAACGGCCGGAGACGTCATCGCCAACAACCCTGCGCGGTGACGTCATTTGACCCCGGAAGCAGTTGTGGTTTACACAGAGGGGGGGGCGGGTGCAGCGGGGTCAGGGGCGCGAACTTCCGGCCTGGCACCGGGTCCGGCGTGCGTCGTTTTGTTCTCGAAACCTCTCCCCGCGTCGTCGGCTCCGTCTCCTCCTCCGCTTCTCCTCCTCCGCTCATTCTTCGAGCAGCAGCGACGACAACTACAGCAGCAGCGGCATGTTCGGCTGCGTGGCCGCGGGCCGCCTGGTGAGGCGACGCAGAGCGTCGTGTGGTTTTACGTGAAGCGGTCCCGCGTGTACCCACACACTCACACGGACACGTCTATTGTCTATTGATAACGGTGTGTGTTGCTGTATTGTTACTATCTCGTGGCGCTGATACATTTGGCACTCTACTGCTTGGTGACGAACCTATGTGGCGGTGAAGTTAAAAGTTTATTTAGTTTTTTTTTACCGGGTCTGAAAGACCGGAGGTGGTTGACGATTGCTGTGTCTCGTCCAAATTGAGTCTTTTGTTGAAGGAGAATTAGAATTTGGACCATAATCTGCCTTGCGAATGACGCTCGCTGTGAAGCAGACGGCCTAGTGTTGTGATTATCACAACCCACGTTGAACCTCTCTGCGGTAAGCGACGGGCGCGTTACCGGCTTGGGGCTTTGTGTCATCGGCCCACGAGCCTCGCTCTGGGCTATACTTCACCACGCCGGTCGGTGTGAATTGGTGAAGTATAAGCGCAGAATCGGTGCAGATCGATCACTCGCCACTGATGATAGCCGTGACCGGGAAGTTACTCGGTTCGCAGGCTTCATAACGCAACGCGTTAACCACTGCGCCACCCCCACTCACGCCTGAAACTGCGAGGTTTTATTTGTTTAATTCGATTGTTTAATCGGTTATTCAACACATTCTTCTCGTAACTACTTGTTTTACTAATCTGTGAAACTGCACTCGCTCGTTGGGAATCAAAGAGATTCGAGTGGTGCCATACAACATGGGATGCGGTACAACAATAACGACAAATGCGTCGTGTACATTTATTTACTCCGTTTATTTCGTCTCTTAACGACCACAACCACGTTTTAATAAAACAAATGTACGGTCACTTAGGAAACAATCGAGTCTACGTCTGCAAGCGGTGAAGATAAATCGATTAAAATACCGTGTCAACCCATACGTTTTACTCCGTATTCTTGTGGAGGGAAATTGAGTTTTCAGGTCCATATGGCGTACAGCTGTTCAACACGGACACATTTTTTAATTGTTTCTCCCATGTGATGGGATTTTGTAGGGTTAATGTTGAGATTTATAAGGGCAGGGGGTGACCAATAATGTCTGAATTGGTCCGTAGTAAGGTAGGCACTGGTGAGAGGTTGGACAGGTATGCCATTGAACTGCGCACATGTGTAAATATATCGCCGCGGGGCCAACACTCTGACGTATGATAGAATAATCTCCACGGCTCGAAGAGGAGGGGCTATCCTCCACGTGTTGACTATTTATCCGTCACAGGAAAGATCTCGACATTTCTGCCGAATGATTTAGGTTTACGGAGAATGTGAATCGAGCAGTATCTATAATACAGGGTTTTTTTGGGGTTGGATCGCGTAAATATTAATGTGTCGTGATACCCGACACAGCCAATTAGTAAGGCTTTTCACGAAAACAAAACATGCCAATTCGTTACTAGTACAGCACCACCGGTGTGTTGGGAGAGCCAAGCCACAGCATTAACAATTTGAGTACGACGTTTCGCCAGTAATTACAACTAGCTTCATAAGGTGATAGCCAGATTTAGAGTGATGTTGAATTTGGTGTGGTTGTCTCCACGGAAGGATCAACACCGGGACCAGTAGCGCAAAGATGTTCATTTATTTGTACTCATTTGTTTTGCTGATAAAATTACACGCAAAATTAACGTATTCGTGGTGTTTTATGCAACAGAGAATTGGCCTCCCTCACTTGAGGCCGTGTATGAACCGCCTCGCATTTGGATGCAAATACTTCACAGTGTGGATTTAAATAGTGTCAAAATATGACCGCACCTCAAGATGCTGTACAGAAACGGTGCACATTTTATTTTACAGAGAGCAACCTATATTTGAATGGGGGGCCGGAAGTCAACATCACACATAGCTAGGAGAAAATAATAGCAGACAAGGAAGGCAGCAAAAGACAATGAGTGACCTCCCACTGAACAAAGGTTGACTGGGGGACTCGACAGAAGTCTTCGTTGCTCGAGTGGAGAGTGCGTGGAGGAGAGTCGAGTGAGATGAGTGGGTAAGGAGGGTACATAGAGGGGAAAAAACTCGTGAGATGGGCGGGGAGAGTTATGTAATGGTGAGTCTATGGATGGTTTTGATTAAGGTGATTTCAATCTTGAAAGTGAGCTGAGGGTTTGAGATAGCCACGAATAAGTGTAGCCAGGTAAGACTCACCAAGTCTCAAGACTATTTCTCAGTAAAGTTCTAGAATTGGATATTTAGCCCGTCCATGAATACGTTTTCCGTGTGGAAGGAAACCAGAGTGGTCGAAGAAACCCCACACTTACAAAATTATCACACGCAAATACTATTCTCGAACAAAGTTTTAACAGCCCACGTGCTGTCCTGGCATCTTCTGGCCACCTTTGTATCTCAGTGGATTTAGGAGTTTCATCAATATCCTTTATGAGAGGATGCTGATCCATTTTCCAAAACTCACCGAGGGCTTCCCTATGCTTCCCAGAATATGGAGGGAAACGTCGAACATGGTGCCGAAAAATATTCTGCGCAACCCAAAAATACATCAGAGAGCTATACATAGCTACAAGAACAACCAACCCTTGCCTCGAAAGCGCCGGGTTGCAGCCAAGCGTCACCATGCATGATCATTGCGGTTCTCCCGCAGGTGCAGACGGATGTGCAGCAAGTGGCGGAAGACAAGTTTGTGTTCCTGCTGCCGGACTGCGATCAGATCCACCACGTAGTGGTGTTTCTCACGGGCACGATACCCTTTCCGGAGGGTATGGGCGGCTCCGTGTACTTCTCTTACCCCGACGGGGCCGGCGGCGCCTCGTGGCAGCTCCTGGGCTTCCTTGCCAACGACAAGCCCAGCGCCATCTTCAAGATCGCGCGCCAGACACTGAGTACGTGCTGCCAGCCGCTCGGCAGGTTCTGTGTGCAACACTGCTGAATTGTGTCCGCTGAAATTGGGTAGTATGATTGGGCATGTAATGGTTTACAACCCAAGTAAGTTCACAGATTGATATGATTTGGGGTTCATTATTCTCTTGAATAAATTATTATTTGTAATACTTTACAGCTGAGGTTAAAAGCATTTAATAATAGGGGGCATTGTAACAACTCGTATACATTTTATGTAATATTAACAAATCTAGAATAAATTTGTGTTGTTATAAGGAGCTTAATCAAAAATGTGAGATAAACAGGAACATAAGGACTTGACAAATATGAAAAAAAAAATTCCGCTGACAACATCTTTTCATACTGCTAAATTAAATACTTGAAGACAAGTGCATGCCGGAAAGGGTGACCGTATCCATGCGTGTGTATAATTTTTCCAGATAATGTTTTTTTGTCTCCCTTTTTAACATCTCGTCGCTTTTGTTTCTCATTTATTCCACCGCCGTTTTGTCGGCACAGACAGTGCATCGCAGCACCCGTTTGGGCTAATGAACCACGCGCGAGGACCCTCAGTCTCTCAGATCGGCATCTCGGTGGAGCCGCTGATTCAGCTGCTGCAGCAGACGCCTGTGACCAGTGCAGCTGTCTCCACGCTCGACTCTTTCACAGAGGTAGGTCCAATGACCAAATCACCACGAATGTCTCCGATTTGTTTTCAGGTTGTTACCGCCTGTTACATGACATGATGTTTGAAAGTTTCACTCCCCGTGCTCTGAGCTTCTTCAGGAACTGAAGGCTTCCCAGCATTGCGAACGAAACATCGTACATCATGTCGTATGCAGTACAACCCTAAGACACGTCGGAGAGCCATACAGCATATCTGCAAAAACCAGTGCATTAATATTACCTTCAATGTACCTAATATTACTGAATCTCAGAAGCTAAGCAGAGCTGAGAGAAACACACTAGCCAATCAAACCCTCATCCCAGCCATAGCCATAACCAAACTAAACCAGCCCCTGACCCAAATCATTAACCCTAACTTCTGTGTTAGGACTTAACCAAAGCCATTTTCACTTTCATTGTTTACAACACTTTGACCTGACACTGATTTCATTTAAGGCAGGGAGGGTGAAAGTTTTCCACTGGCACACTTTGTTTCATAGCAGTGTTGTGGTTGTGCCAGTGAGGAGTCTTCCAGTGTTTTCTTTGCATAGCCTCCATGGTCCGCAACACATCTCTGCTGCGTTCCCTATTCCCCTACAGTTCACGCAGAAAATGCTCGAGAGCTTCTTCAACTACACTTCATCGTTTGCAGTGAGCCAGACACAGATGGTGCCCAACGTGTCAGAAACCTTCATCCCGTCCTCTGTCCTGAAGAAGTGGTAACTAAAGCTAATTGCGCATAAAGTGGCTCGCTTGACAGTCTTTCATTTCCGTGCAAATTATTTGACCTCTTATATAGCTCTTCGATGTATTTCAGGAGAGATATAATTCAACCTGCGAAAAAGCTATTCGAAGTTAAGCAGAGGGGTGAACAAATGTTTTGCAGTGTCTTTCTTTTTACAAACCTAAGTGTGGCTAGTGTCATGAGTTAGCTGATTTTTGTTTTAATGAGACTGCTTGTTTTTTGTTTCAGGTACGAAAACTTCCAGAGGCGGCTACTGCAAAATCCAAACTTCTGGAAATCTTAATATGGACAAGTATGAGGGCTTACTTTAAGGAATTAGCTTGGCATATTTAAGTAAACAAAACAAAAACATTGTTAATGTCACCACCCCTACAAGCTGCTCACTGTTTCTCACGATATATAGAACTGGTGTTAATGCCACATACTGCTCAACAGCAAATTCACACACCTGTAACAAAATCTGAACATGTTTACGAAGAGCTTTGCTCACACTAACATCCCTTTGCCAAATATAATAAGTGATTCCCACTAGCCCAGGTGAACCCTGACCTCTGCACGTGATGCTTCAAAGCAAAGCAGCTCAGGTCCGGCGTTGGGTCTGCATTCAACATGCACCAAGTTATTTGAGGAACGATGTCTGGGGGTGATGTGGTTTTAAGTGAAATCAAGGCTGCATTGATGTTTTCAAACTGTGTTCATCTCCTGACATGAGCCATCAGTATGTAATGTGTGCTGTTTGCACTGGAAATAAATGGCCACTCCACTTAACAAGTTCACAAGTTCAGTCACTTCACATACTGATGTTTTTTAGGGTTGTACTGCATTTTGATTGGCGTGATGTCCAATTTTTTGCTACATGTGCTTGGAGCTTCGTCGGACGTGATGCCAAACCACGTGGTACAACCCAAAAACATTCCAGAGTGCTACAGCACAACCGTGAAAACCGTGAACAGAAGATATATTCTTCAGTTTAAAAGCACATTTTTTTGCAAACCGTATTTTAATATAAAGGGTTGTAGCAGAGGTTAGCGCAATACATTGTGAACCTGGTGACCTTTGATTCTTGTCCATGGCTAGCATCAGTGGAGGGTGATATCTGAACTGGTTTTGTGCGACTCCTTCACGAACCCACACTGACCATTGTGGTTAAGGATGGTCATCCAACACCTTGACCATGATTCACAAATGTCTAATATTAAAAGTTAAATTCAATCTGAAGCTTATGTCAATACCATCAACCCATTATATTTCCATATATATTTTAAAATAATATATAGGCCATTAAACAGTGTGTTGTGTATTTATCGAGATTTGGAGCAGTTTTGTGAATGAGTAGGGTTCACTTGTCGAGGTGTACACATACAGGTGCCTATATTTGTTTAACTCAAAATAGTTTGGCTTGAATTATATTATTTGCACGCTAGAAAGTAATGTTTGCATAAGTATGAAATGTACAGCAAATATATTTCAAAATGCTTTTGTTAAGTCTTATTATGAACACTGATGTTTAATGACATTTTTATTATTTGCAATATTCTAAACACATGCACATGGATTTGCACATGTGTTACAAAAGTAATAATCTTGTCAAAAATTATCAGGTCAAGATATGTTTTTTTAACTGGGATGGGTTTGTTTATTACTGGTGACATTTGTATGCAATTGAATGTCTTTTGTATCAAAAGAACAATGATATGTATCTGATAAAAAGGGCCGGAATACAGTAAGTCCTCTAATTACGTTGGAGAAAAACGTAAATGGAATCCTATTTTACCATTAATTATTTAAATTTCGGATACGTTCCTACGGGTAATATTTTTGGTTAGAACTTGCAGAAACAACATTAAATAGGCATCATACCCAAAACATAAAGTTTAAATGTTCATACCAGAGATGGCGGTGGAGAGTGCATTTAGAGAGGGTAATGGACACAGGATAGTTTCCAGTACAGTTGCGATGTCAACACCGAGACGCTTGGTGTGACCGCGGTGCGTAACAATTTTCAAAACAAGTTTATGAATTAATTTTCAAATCTAATTGCATTCCCCAATTCGTTGAGACGTTAATTGCGAAACAACGTAAATAGAGGACTTGCCGAATAACGTTTCTGCATGGGACTTCTGCTTGTTAAAAAAACATGACTGACATTAAGTGTGAATTTAAGCTCCAAAAACATTCATAATTGAAACATTAAACTACCGCAGTGTTTGAATCGCATGGCTTGTCAGTAGTACTCAGTATTTTAAAGTGGTTGGATCTTACCTCCCATGTTTTTTGACACTTAATCATGCAAAACATACCCCTTCCCATATTCGAGCCATGCCAAATCGGGACCTCAGCAATACCAGTGGTCTTCCTCCACAAAGCTGCCACGTGGAGCCTTGACCGACCGGTGATATGTTGCTGTTTTCGCAAGAAATGTATGTTCCTCTGGTCCAAGCCAGACAAAGATCTAGGCTTAATGACGTTTTAAATGCGTCTGACGTCAAGTCAAACCCACTGAGGACATAACATCACCGTGTCATCGACACGTCTCTAAGTTACACACTGCATGTTCCCTCGGCTGATTAGTTGGGATTCTCTGGCTATCAAAACGTCCTTGCTGCCTTCACGACCCATCAAGCGCCTGGCTCGGCACGGTCCAGCGTGGCTTGGGATGTGTCAGTGGAAAATGCGCATTGGTGTACTTGGGCTGGTGGATGGAGTGAGAACTCCCGTTCTTGTATCCTTCCGTTCATGTTTATTTTGTTTAACCAGGTGAGAAGTCAAGAGACCCAGGATCGTCTCCTTTGCGAGAGTAATCCGGGTCACCAAAGTGTTAAGGCAAAACAATCTTATAAAGGACGGCATTAGCAATTGGGACAAAAGCGTGTCGCGAGAAATCAAAAATACTGCGCACGTGTGAGGTTATACATTCCCTGTAGCATATCTGCTTCGATTGATCATAGTACATCTGGAATTTCAGTGAAGAAACAGGTAAAGGACATTAATGACACTCGAATGGCCTTTTGGCTACGGATGGGGTTTCTACAGCAGGTCCTCTGCCTTCCATTAATGGAATTGGGTTCATGCCCATTGCAGAACCTTCTTGGAAGTCTTGCAACTAAGGCTTACGCTATGAAGGAAAACCTAAAATATATTTATGGCGATTATTGCACTCGTATGTAAGCGTTCACGAATTTGTCAACGGGCAGCTGGCAAAACAAAGCGATTTGTCGAATATCGTGAAATTGTGAGTGTCGGAAAATATCATCTTGTGTGAACAAATACATCCATGAGTTAGGAATAATAATTTAATGTTCATTTTGCGTGTGTATTATTGTTTAGCACCACCACAGCCATCCCTAGGCGATGGCGAATCCAGGCGTTCGCCCTGGGCCCTGCGTGGTGGTGGTGGGGGGGGGGCTTTGCCCTTTGACATGCTGTCAGATGTAATCCGGTTTAATTTGGGGGTTTGTGGGTGGCGACGTGTGAAAGAAATGTTATTACGTCATTGTCCCGGAGCACGACTGCTTTACCTGATGAAATAAAATATAGTTTAGTTTTATTTGTATTTTGTCGTGTGATTTGCTTCACTTTCCTATACTTTGCATGCCTTTCGGTGTTTTTTTGTTTGCTGTTATGTAACGTTCTGACCCCGTGCCCCTACTGGTCATCTGTGGAAAAAAAATTGGCTTTATAGCTCATCGCATTCCTCGAGTAAAAATAAATCTTATGATTCGATTAATGTAGAAAACAACCCCTTCCCTGATTTGAATGGCCCTGGTTGCATCATACCGACTCGGTAATCGATGCATCGATTCGCAAATGAATCGACTAGCAAACGAATCGATTCGCGCGCTCGCCCCCCCAGCGTTCAAACCGCCAAGTGCCGCTCACTCGTCCAATGGGAGCGCGCGTCCGGCGCTGTCCACATTTCCCACTGCGCACGCGCGCGCCCGTTGGGCTTCTCCGCCGTCACGTGGTCACGAGCTCCCCCCACCGCCCCCACCCTCCGACCCCCAACCCTCACGTGCGCGCGCTTCACACCCGGCCCCCCCTCCCCACCCTCTACGTCACATCCCACGCCTCCCCCTCCATTGGCCAATAGCTCCCCCCCCCACCCCCCACCCTCCCCAGCGTGACCACCGCTAAGCCAATCACAGGGCTCGGCGGGGCGCTTATGCGCGCTGGGAAATCTAAACGGGCCCCCTGGCCGCCATATTGTTGGCCCCTCGCTGTCGGCGCGGTCGGGCTTCGAGCTCCGCTCGCCCGCAGCTCCGCACCCCCCACCACCCCTCCTCCTCACTGTCCCTGCAGCCTGCGGCCTCCTCCCGCCCACCTACACCCGCGAGCTCAGTCGGTTTCGCCCAGGGGAAGGGGGTTTTATTTTCTCTTCCCCGAGCGCCCGCCACCGGTGGTGGTGGTGAACGTGGGCGCCATGGAGGCCGTCAAATACTTCAACAAAGAGGTGCGGGGTGGCTAGGCCCTGTGCCTTGGGCCTCGGCTGGGGGCTGGGCTGGGCTTGGGGCCTCGGCTGGGCTAGGCCCTATGCCTTGGGCCTCGGCTGCGCTGGGGCCGCGACGTGCTGGGTGGTGGTGGTGACCGCTTTCTGGGGGTTTATGAGGGGGAGGCCTCTCTCTCTCTTCCTTGGGAGGTCTCGACACGTGCGGAGTTTTCTCGTGGTGGTGGTGGCGCTAAGGGCACGGGGGGAATAGGCGGTGTGTGTATTTTGAGTTGCAAAATGGCATTGGTGAGTTTGTGGTCTGCGGATGAGCTCTCCCACGTGAGTAGCCCTGAGGATATGGAGAGAGGAGTTCTGGTCATGGAATGAGTTTCAAACGAGGGGACCAGGGGACGGGGAGTAGAGTATGAGAGTAGGAATATCGCTGGCGATATCTAGGGTCTTGGTGGGGACGCGGTGATCGATGTCCAGGTTGTGTGGATGAGACTTTCCCCATGTGAGGGATCTGGGCAGACAGGTCTGGTTGTGTGTGACAAGCATCTTCCAGGCGAGGAGGTTTAGGAAGGAGGGTTTCCCGGTCGTGGTGGTGAGAAGTTGGAGGTAATCAGGCTCTAGCGGGGTCTGGAGGGAGAAGAATGGGCGAGGAAGTTGGGAACTTGAGTTCGGGTCAGAATTCAGTTTCGTTTCATTGAAGTGCCTGAGAAGGGCATTTACGAGGATTCGTGGTCTCGATCGTCACGAACAGCCAGCAAACGTGTGACCTCTCGCGATAGCATTCGCATTAACTGCATTTCCTGCCATGTCAGTCAGTGTCTCGAGTAATTTGTTTGATTCGCGTATCACGGGGGCGGGTGCCGTTCCATAGAGGTTCTGGAGACATGGATCTCTTCCTTACCCGAAGACCAGGGACTGGGTCTGTGTGGAATTAATGCAGGGAGCATGGCCTTCAAGCCAGCCCTCCATTGCCTACCTTGATGGTCATGGACCTCGTCTCGGTAACTTCCTCCATCTCTGATGTGGATCGCGTGACCAGGGACGAGGATTATATTGTCTGGTGCCTTATAATTCCATTGATTAAAGTGTAAATTTAGCGTCTCGTTCAGGTCCTGGTTTAAATATCCACGAACTGGCCGGCAATGACCACGTTTTTAACCAAAGTATGGAGGTCTCATTCATTTTTGTTATGAACATAGATGGGGTCCTCTAACTTCGTATCAATATTGTCTGCTTCGAAGAGCATGGACTTGGGTCTCATTCCTGATGTTCACGTCCACAGACAGGGGTCACACGGACTGTCTTGGTGACGATTGATGGCACCTTATTGATGTCAGCTTTTAAGACCAGGAGGGGTCACATTGCAGCTCCTCAAAACACGTTTCTTCAACATCATTGCATTCTACCACTGCGTCCCATGAAAGTACTTTAGTGCAACATACTTCCGAACTGGAATATACTCTTAACCAATTTATATTAATATCTACTGAATCCTATCTTTCCCCATACATGGTTATGGTGTACGGTTTGTTGTCTGCTGTCAGTCATTTGTAGACTTAAATGTCCAGTTTCAGCGGCACACTGGGCTACCGTTGCTGCATGTCCCAGTCGACCGGCTTATTAAGATGTGAGGATGGCGTAGTGAAGTCTACGGAAACTCGTCAGTACTCCAGCACAGGTCCCAGATTCAGTAGCATAGAGCAACGAGCTGATGGAAAACGGGAAGAGCTCCTGGTATTGCACCAAGGGGTTTCGTGACTTCAATGTGCATTGTGAAGCGACCGTTTCAGTTGGGTCGTGGTATTCAGTTGGAGCTGGCTCAGACGTTGCACATCTTGTATAGAACACGTGGCTTGAAGGAAGACTGAGGAGAGAAGGCGCATCTAAGAGATAACCACGGTGGAGATTGGAGTAATGATAGCTTCATGTGCAACAGTGAGATGAATGGTGGCATTGCAGGATTGAAGGATTGTGTTGGCGTGGGGAGGCCTTCATCGTTGGATAGACGAGGGCTGATGTTTTTAAACCTCGAGAGTATGTGCTGTGCTGGTTGACGATATAAAACTCTGGCGTTTGTTGCGCTGTACATCACCACATACAAATGCATGGACCGTAATGTTGTGGTTGTCTCTAGAAAGCACACAGGCTGATGGACATGAATTTTATTTGATGTTTGCACATGAAAGTTCTTTTTATTTTATGTTCATATTTAACAATGTACATTTTTTGTTGCCTCAGCTGACCTCGTTATACGAGTCAAAGCCTCCCATCTCTCGTGCAAAGATGACACAGCTCACCAAGTCGGCCATCAAAGCCATCAAGGTAAGCCCAACCTCCGATCTACAGCGGTGACAACTATCCAATGTATTTCTGGGTTGCACCACGCTTGGCATGATGTCTGACGTTTCGCTCGATGTAATTAGAGCTTCTTCAGGCACTGAACTTCTGAGGAAGCTCCCAACACATGCAGCACATAGAAGCATCAGACGGCACACAAAACAACTCGCAGTACACTACAAT
Source organism: Entosphenus tridentatus (assembly GCA_014621495.2). Classification (NCBI taxonomy): domain Eukaryota; kingdom Metazoa; phylum Chordata; class Hyperoartia; order Petromyzontiformes; family Petromyzontidae; genus Entosphenus; species Entosphenus tridentatus. Next base: position 4,513,862 of record CM025673.2, read on the forward strand.
CAAAACATCGGAGAGATATACAGCACAACCACAACAACCTATGCAGTAGTACTACTGCAGTGACGTCCTCTACATCCACACGTTCATGTATGATTCGCGCTGAAAAGTAATAATGCAGTGTAGATGTTTGACTTTGCCTGCTAGAGGTGGAATTCTATAGCTATTTGTAGACTTAATAAGAGTAAGTTTATTGGCTGTCACTGTCAATATGAAGCGACCCAGTTGTGTAGTGGCATCTGCACTTGCGAACATTATAAGTATCGTTTTTAGTTGAATGCAGTTCCCTTTAATTTAATTTTACGTTATCTATTGTGCTTGTGAGTGCGACAAAAGTCCGTGATATAACCTGAATATTTTTGTTTTTTTTCCAGCTTTACAAGCACGTTGTGCAGAGTGTGGAAAAGTTTATACAGAAGGTAAGTGAACTGTTAAATTAAGTGATTTATACACTACTTCATACAGGTGTGATGTGTAATTTATACTGTGCTGGTTCTCGAGACGATGTTTTCATGATTTCCCTCTTGTTTTACCACAGTGCAAACCAGAGTACAAGGTCCCGGGCCTGTACGTAATAGACTCAATAGTTCGGCAGTCCCGCCACCAGTTCGGCATGGAGCGTGACGTGTTCGCTCCACGCTTCGCCAAGAATCTCACCAACACCTTCCAGAACCTTTACCGGTGTCCATCTGATGACAAGGTATGACTGGAACCAGTACCAGGAACTTGCAGCACCTTCCTTTAAAAACTGGTCAACTTTTTTAGTTTTTTTGGAATGCTGACTTTGTGAAGTGAGGTGTCTTTTCATGGAGGTTACATGTGCTAAGAGATCCAACTGCTAATTCAAGCATCAATGCTTTTGTGATGCAAGTCAAAAGCTGTGTCGAGAAACAATGGTATCTCATAAGAGCAATTGTTTATTCAGTTTGCATGGAGAATGTTTGTGCCTCTTGTGAGTATCAATGTAATCGCGAAGTCGGTAGTTAGGGGTAGAATTGCGAATTTGTCTTGCTGTAAAAATGCTTGTTCACGGTGCCCCTTTTGCATTGGTGCGTCCTCCGCCTCATCGACGGATCCTATTCTGCTGGTGCGCACGAGAGCAGAGCAGGATCGTGCGCGTGCTCAACCTATGGCAGAAGAACAACGTCTTCGGCAGCGAGATCATCCAGCCGCTGCTAGACATGGCGGCCGGCATCCCGCACCCCGCGGCTGCCTCCTCGGGCCCCTCGGCCCAGCAGCAGGCGGCGGCGATCACGCCGGCCACGCCCAACTCCCCCGCCACACCCCAGCAGGCCGCGCCGCCCGCCGCCGCAGACCACTGGGGCGTCACGCAGCAGATGCCCAACGCAGACGCTATCGCCGCCGTCGCACAGCTCCTGCAGAGCTCGCAGAGTCAGCAGGTGTGGCCTTGACACGAATACCAAAGTCTTGGCCTCCACAATGTGTAAACCAGGCGTGGGGGAACCCTTCCCTTACTGAGAGCGAAAATAGAACTTTGAGGGACCTTTTGGCGTGCTATACGACAGTTGACCCTAAACCAAGGTTGCGCCCTAGGGATGTATGCATTGAGCCTGATTTAAACTGCTTGAAAGAAAAAGTGACTGAGCATGGCTTACGTTGGAAAAACATTGGTTCCATATTTAAAATATTCACACCCCCCCCTAGTAGTACCTGATTGTTGCGGCTAAGATGCTTGTAATGGTTTATGCATATCGTTTGCGGGATGTTTCGTGGTAGGACTCGGGTGACCACAGTCTAACTCTTTGTGTAAACAGATGTCTACATTGAAGATTCTTTACTCTGACATGTTTTGTTTGGAGCATCCTTCCACTAGTTGTCCACGCAACTGACTAATTTTCGTTGTCCGAGTTTAGACTTAAGGGACCTCGCAATGGCGAGATATAAACTACTTCGCCTGGTATGCAGAAGGTCATAGGTTCGGTCCTGACTGTGGCGCTTGTATATTTTGAGTCTGCGTGTCTCTCCTCGTGGTCGTGTGGATTTTTCTCCGCGTCCACCGGTTTTAACCCCCCACGTTTAGAAACGTGCATTTAGAGTTTTACTGTGATAAAAATGTCCACATGATAAACCACTTAGTTGAGCTATCATTTGTGGTCAGGTGGCTTCTGAAAAGACCTATACGGGCTTAGTGGGCCTTACCTGGAAAAATTTAATTATCTTAGTTTTATAGACTTCGGAATTCCACCTGAGCCGTTTCTATTCCACCTGTCGATTGTACCCCTACCCCCACAGCTGCTTCAGAGCCTCCAACAAAAGCAGCAGCTGCCGCTTGCACCGACGTTGGACGCCAACCTGGTGGCGCAGGTGCAGGCCCTCACAGCGCAGCTCACAGCCGCCGCAGCCGTCGGCTCCACCAAGACCGGTGTGCAGCAGAATGCATCGCAAAATGCACAGCCACCTGCTGCACAGCCTCCTTCGCTGCAGCAGCATCAGCAGCATCAACAGCATCAGCAACAACAGCAACAGCAGCAGCAGCAGAGTGCCCAACCAGGGCAGCCTGATCACGACTCCTCCTTCAACAAGGTTACTGTTGCGCGATGGTGGCTGTGGTTATGTTTGTGCTTTCAGGGAAAGCTTTGATTTGTGCTTGTGGGTCTGGTTGCTTCGCAGTGATGGTGGGCAAGTGGAGTAGTTTTGTGCGTGTCGTTGTTTTGCAGTTTTTGGTGCCGAGATGTGTTCAAGAAGAATGTCTCCGAACAACCATGGTTGAATGTGTCTCTCCCACAGAAACTGTTGGATCGGTTTGATTATGATGATGAACCGGAAGCTACGGAAGAGAAGCCCGAGCCACAGTCGACGTAAGTCACTCCACCACACACTGCCTTCATTGTGGCTACAGGTGCACTGATAAGGTCCTTGTAACCTCACTCACCAGTGAAGTAATATACATGGCGTCAATGATGAGATTACTATTGCTGACGGAAAATGTATTCTAGGCCCCTGAATATGGGAACACCTTATTTGACATTTTTCGCAAACCACTACTCTTTGTAGAGAATTTCGAATATGTAGCTAACAAGGCCTCAGCGCCTGTAGAAATTACTGCACACGTTTAACAACAATTACCATGGGCCGTTCTCAAACACTTCTCGATGAGAGTTAGAGATCAAAAATTGTCTTCATCCCAAGGACTCAAACATTTTGGGTAAAAACAAAAAATATCTTTTACTCCTTGTAGTGTTTTGAGGTGGGGTTGATGTGTTTATCCGCATGTTTGCGTGGCTGCCTTCATAGGGGTTACCATTGTGAGCGTGCCGAGCAGCCACCGGTTCCCCCCAGCATGGAGGAGTTTCGGCAGCGTTACCTGGAGCAGCAGGAGGAGCACTTCCAGCAGCAGATCCAGCAGCGAGTGAGTCTGGCCGCCCTCAAGAAATGCAGTTCTGTGTACAATCACAGGGGCACACAGACCCCATCCTATTCACCATTGCAGCAAAACTGCGCATTATCTCTGCAATTTAGACAATAATTCCATTTATGTAACGCTTTTCATCAATGATCGCAAAGCGCTGTACAGGACGGAGCAACAGACACCCAGCATAATTTTTTAAAATATTATTGATACATTTTAAGAATCAATTTACTCCGTCAACTAAAATTTTAATTAGCGGAAGCGTATAAATCGGTTTTAAGACGCTTTTTTTTTATTTTCACAGACTTTGATATCCTAATATCTTGTGGAAGAGCATTCTATAGTCTGAGGGCTACACAGGAAAAAGCTCGGTCACTCATCGACCGAAGCTTCGACCTGCAGAGAAGATCTGCATCCTCAGATCTTGGGAACCTTGAGGGGACATGGGGGTGCAGCATGTCAATGATGTAGGCTGGGGCAATATGGTTCACTGCTTTGTTAAGTTAACAATAGTATTTTAAACTATATTCTATGTGAAACTGGAAGTGCAGGGAGGCCAACGTGGGTGTAGTATGATGTGAATAAGGTATTCTGGTTACCACCTAAGCAGCCACATTCTGAACATGCTGCAATAAACATGTCTTGGTTTATTTTATCTTGTGGACTTTTCACTGGCTGCTGTGGGGTTCACCTTATCAACGAGTTCGGTTGTTTGTCTTGTTCTTTGAGACCTATTGTAGTTTAATTCACCATTTGTATTAATTGGGCTGATTTTTGGTTCTCTGCAAAACCAGGTTCATACAGATGGGTGTTATGATGTTAGTTGATGTCTGTCAATAATTTTTCATCTGTATTGAAATCGCATCATCTTTGGCAAATTGTACATGGCCCAAGGCAATACAACTTAAACTACTGAGGTTATATGGAATTAAGCTGTGGAAAAAAAGTTACCGTGACTTGTACTCTTGCGGCCTAGTGATGAACCTCTAATTTAAATGTTTAACAGCACCATATAAGTCTGTCGGTAAACCACCATGTTATTATAGGTGAAGGTGTCATCTTCATTTATGTTATTGTCTTCGCTTGCTTTTGTGTTCTGAAGCAGCAGCAACAGCAGCACCAACAACAGCAGCAGCACCAACAGCACCAGCAGCAGCATCAACAGCAGCACCAACAGCAGCAGCAGCATCAACAGCAGCACCAGCAGCAGCAGCAACAGCAGCAGCAGCATCAACAGCAGCACCAACAGCAGCAGCAGCACCAACAGCACCAACAGATGGGTGGCGTGGAACACCACCAGCAGATGTTCATGCCTCCCCAGGGCGTCCCTCCTCCATTCGGCCAATACGGGCAGCCCTTCATGCCACCCCCGGTGCCTCAGCCCGATTACCCTCCGCCCACAGAGCAGGTCTGGCTCGCACAGCGCGCTCACGTTAACACAGGCCTGTGGTGATAGCTTCTCCAAAACACAACTTACTTGCACCTGCATTTCTTTGTCGCCTCTTGCTCCCACACATTTGCATTGCCTTTTTCGATTCTTGTGTGATTGTCACTGACCAAAAATATAGAGCTTACTCATACGTGTACCTAACTCTCTGGCACCTACTGTTCATGTAAAATTTTGACTGTTTAGTTTCATGACTGTTAAATACCTCGTTTGTTAGTCTTGCAATATTGATGTTTTCGCCTTTTGCTTTTTATGTTCCTGTGTTCGCACACCAGAGTGCCGAGGTGGAGATGGACATGGACATGGAGATTGAGCAGCAGGAGGATCCGGCCATGATGGACTATCGTCACGGCCAACGATCCCGCTCACCAACACGCTCCAGCAGGTGGGGCTGGGTGGCGCACAGGAGGAGGGCAGGGCAATGCACAAGCCACTCGCCAAAGGGGAGACAGAGCCAACTGGATTGACAGAATTTTAAGGATGATGTTGAACTCCGAATAGAGAATAGTGACCTCATCCAGCAATGGACAAGTTAAAGGTTTTTTTCTGATGGCTGAGGCCAAGGGTCAGGAACAAAAATAATAAGACGAGACTTTTTTTTTAGAATTCGTTAAAATAACTCTACATTTTAAGAGCCGAATTGCATATGAATACAAAATTGTCCCTTAATAAATTAGGTTACGAAGCAGTCCTTAAAGGTATGCATGCGGCTCCGGATCCGCAGGTTTGCAGTCTCCTGGCCTTTGGCAAAACACACCCCCGAAGAAATTGTAACGAGCTGGGCCATCTCACAGATTTTATCTGGATTTTGTTACCAAGATCAAGTAAAAAAATCCATTCAGATATTCGCAGATCGTTGCAACTTTTCACGTGAGAGAAGGACCCACAGAAGCAGCTATCGCAGGTTTATCTCTGAGGTCCCTTAAAGTGACTTCTGTGCCACTCGGTAAGGAGAAGCACTGTTTATATTTGCTCTGCCGCAGAGAATAATCAGAGAATAACGTTAGTTGCTTGAGAGTCATAAAGTATACTTTTAATTCTCATAGCTGGAAATTAGTTACATTGAGTGCAGAACCAGGCATTGATGACCAATGCACTTCAGAATCCAGTTAAATCACAGGTGGTTGAAACTTATGACTCAAAACCAGAAGCCTCAGCCGTGCCAGCTCGGCGCTTGAGGCTTGTGAGCCACATGGACACATCAGAATGTTTATTTATACTGGAATCGGATGAGTTGTAAAGCTCTTTTTCCACCAACGTCCACCTCAGTGTTGCAATTTTCAAAGGTTGACGGTGCCGCTCTGTGTCCACGCAGGTCCCCACGTCGCTTCCGTTCCCGATCACGGTCCGGCTCGCGTAAGAGGAAGTACCGGCGGCGCTCGCGCTCACGATCACGCGACCGGCGCCGGCGCGCGTCACGCTCGTTGTCACGGGAGAGGCACGAGAGGGAACGTGAGCGCGAGCGGGAGAAGGAGCGGGAACGCGAGCGCGAGCGGGAGAGGGAGCACGAGAGGGAGCGCGAGAAGAAGGGCTTCCCGCCGATGAGACCCAACGCGCTCAGCGGTAAGTTGTGTGGGACGTGCGCTTGTGACAATGCCCCCTCCGTGCGTGCGAGGTTACAGGATTTGTCACGAATCGGCATCGCGGTTTGGTTCAATAATTGTTTTTGCTTCGGTTTTTATTTTTATCCCACACCTGATGAGCGCGGTTGGCTACGTACGGTGTGAAAGAAGTTCCATATACGTAACCGTATTTTGCTTTGACTTAAAGTTAGAATATGCAATTTACATAAGTTGTAAATGATTACTTCTTACAAGCGTTTAAAATGAATGCATCAGCATTAAAATGTATTTTTTTATCAAAGCATTACATGCCGAGTATAACCAATGATTCATTTTAAGGATTGATCTTTCATTGTTCATATTGGGAAAACCAACATTTAATGTAGTTTATTTTTAGCTGCCATTTCTTACATATATGTATTAAAATGTACATCTTGAAATTAACTTATAACTAGCGATCCAATGTTAAAATGCAGAATGTGCGCGTGTGCCATTTTACTCTAAGGATGTTGCTCACAATTCTACTGGATGTAATTACCAGCAAAACGTTGTACGTTGTAAATGCTGTGGATTTACTCTCCAACACACCGGTGGGCTAAAGGAATAACTAATTGACACGTCTTGTTTGTGGCAAACCTTACTGGCTGTGGCGGGAGGTGGGTTATGACATTTATACTTAAGCTATCCAACTCAAAAAAACGTTATTATGCTCACTCTCTTTTACTGTCTAATGCTTCATGTCCATGTGATGTTTCGTGTTGTCCACCCATCCTCTGTTCAGTCTGCAGCACCACACTGTGGCTGGGCCAGATCGACAAGCGAACAAATCAGCAGGATATCCTCAACCTCTTTGAGGAGTATGGCCAGATTGAGTCGATAAACGTGAGTGCTCGTGCCGTTATCCCCACTGGACGTTCGGCTATAACACAGCAGAGGGTGGTGGCAGAGGCTTCGAGTGAGATTACATTTAGTAATCGGGGTGGCAAGATGAGTAAAGCGTGCACTGGTTTTTATCAGACCAGCCTTTCAGCCGGTGTGGGTGGGACAGCTTCGGGGTTGAGCATGGAACAGTTCTCATTCTGGTTACAGTGGTGGCAGTGGTGAATTAATCTACAGGACAGGGATGGGAAATGTTTTCCTTGCCGAGGGCCAAATAGATATTCAAATCCCTTTTTGGTGGGTGACAGACCTTGGTGTCATCAACTAATAATGCAAGAAGACACAAATTTGCAGTGTTCCCATATTGAAAATATTTCCCACTCGTACCCAATTAGTATGACCAAAATGCATAGATTGGCAGATAAATCTAATTTGTTGGTCGTTTCGAAATCGTCGGTTGATGGTGGGATATAGAGTCGACTTCTCAACAACATTTCAAAATTCCTATTGCAAGAGGAGCACGTTAATCACAGAACCACCTTACGATCAAATATACATACAGTATTTTGCAGATTATAAGTTACAAGATGCGTTTATCTTTCTGAAGACTTCTCCATAGCAATTAATTACAACCCATTGGATGGAAGGCAACCCTAATGTGGCAGATGTAATCCTGTCCTGTATGGTATCACATCGCAAAATAGTTCATATTAACCGCATACATTCCTGGTGAAATTTTTTTGCCAAGTTCTTCACGCCATTTTTTAAAGGAATGCATTTGCGAAACATTACGCTTATAAGGAAATATTCCATAATCGATCGGCAACCTATTTGCGAAAAAAAATATTACGTGGCAACTTATAGCGGGGGTTTCCTGAATTTTGCCACAGGCACACTAGATGGGATGACGCTGACCCTGTGTGCTGTGTCACTTTCAGATGATTCCTCCGCGTGGCTGTGCCTACGTGTGCATGGTCCAACGGCCAGATGCTGTACGTGCCCTACAGAAGCTCAACAAGGGCAAGATGAACTCCAAGTCCATCAAGGTATGCCACCAATTGATAACCGTGGATGTTGCTTTAACTTTTGTGAATCCACATATGCACTGGGCCTCGCCAAATAAGTGTTGTTATTGTGGGCAATTGAGGGCTCATTTGAATGAAATATACGTTTGGTCCTGCAATGTAAAAATGTGGGAACCTGCACACAAGCTGATTTCACGACTCCATCTCCGTGCAGGCTGCAGTGTTTGCTCCATCATTAATCTCGACCACTACCATCATCCCTTCTGGAGAGTTGGGGGGGAGGCCTTGATTCAGCAATGGAATTATCGTATATGATATATTTAGTGAAGTAGATGTTGCTAAATGTAATTTCTGGCGAAACGTCGTACTCTAATTGTAAATGTTGTGGTTTTACTCTCCAGCATACTGGTGTGCTTTGCAAGTAACGAATTGCCATGTTTTATTTATGCGACTAAACCGTTCGCGATCTTAACCCAAAAACCTCTTATGGATAATATTGGTCGCGAAAGCTTCGTAAAATTATTTATTAATTCCATGATAATCATTTTAACATTAGGGCTGTTGAAATGCACAACAGTGTAACCAGTTCATTTAATGCATAAACCAAGCACAGACAATTTTGTTCCTTTTATCTTCTATTGTATTTTCTTGCCAAGCCCTGGCTAAAGTTTTTACTTTTTATCAGCCGAATAACCCCTCTGCCCAAACTGTTGTCGCGCACTTAAATTTATGTCCTCTGGGATACTGTCGCTGTTCTACTTCAGCAGATTGCATGGGCGCCGAACAAGGGCGTGAAGTCTGAGTACAAGCAGTACTGGGACGTGGAGACAGGCGTCACGTACATCCCGTGGGAGCGTGTCAAACGGGAGCACCTAAACCTTTTCACAGACGGCGGCGTCATCGACGGGGAGACCATGTGCCCCGGTGCGTTGTCGGTGGACAGGTTCTTTTCATCCAGTTGATCATCGATTATCCGGCTGCTTCCAACATCCGGCGCTCCCGGGCCGATCCAGGAGCGCTGTAGCCGTAGTAATAATGGTGGATAGGATTATATTGCGCTCGTAACGTAACTATTTGTCTAAAGGAGCGCAGTTTCTGAGCACGGAACCTGATGGCGTTTGTCCCTGTCCGACGTTTCGCTCACGGCGACTGGCCTACATTTAGCAGCAGCAGCAGCCAGACACGAGCTAATTGAGGGAGATTTTGAGCGAGCTCCAATCGGTGAGAACCCAGTTTTTATCATGGGCGGCTTTTATGATTCACTCAGGAGCTCCATGATGGTCCCAGTTCCCTACTTGTGAGGCCTCTGAACCACCTGGGCACCTTTATGTGAGGTGCTTATGGAGGTAATGCTACAATCTCGTGGCTATATTGCGCTTCGCTTGAGTCAGCTACCAAAGTTCAGGGGGAATCTTTGGTTAGAATATCATTAACTGTCAATTTGTGGACTTGCATGGGCTGGATTGAATGGTCCTTGTGATGTGTGCCAGCACTGGCAATAATGAGACAAAGACAGTCAGACTGGGTCACCACCACCCCATCAGTATGCCTTGTCTGCTTTTACTATTTACTAATTTTTTATTTTACTGGCTAAGGCCAACAGATCTTTTTCAGAAGTGACCTGGCCACAAATGATAGCTCAATGAAGTGGCTTATGTGCAAATGTATAGCAGCCAAATACTCTTAAACACATGGTTTTAAATGTGGGTGGAAAAACTGGAGAACCAGGAGAAAAATCCAGGGCAGCATGGGGAGAACATGCAAACTCCAAATATACAGGCATCGGGATCTGGATCGAACCCACGACCTCCTGTATGCCAGGCAAGGGAGTTAACATTTCGCCATCGTGGCGGTTGTCTGCTCACAACACTTCCCCCCCCATGGAATTGACCGGTGCGATGGTCTTTGTCTTCCCGTGCATGTGCGTCGAGTATAGACTGGGAGGACAAGCCAAAGGTCACCGAAGAGGAAGGTGACAAGAAGCCCCGCGGTGACAAGAGCCCTGATTTCAAGCCGGCCACACCCACGCAGGCTGAGCCCATGCAGACGCCCAAACCCCTGGCTACTCTGCTCCCACAGGTAAAGCTCGGACAGGCAAAAGTGCACATTTGGCAACTTGTGAGGTGGGCTGTCGTGCCGCCCTAAACACTTTGAGCATTGCATTGTGTTTGTGATCATGGTGAGACTGTGGGCGAGGTGTGACCGTGTGGTTGTTTGTGTGTGTGTGTGTGTCACAGGTGCCAGTAAGCCAAGGCATGTCAATGCCGCCAGTGCGGATGGTGCAGCCGCCCCCCTCGTTCGCGCACACAATGCCCCCTTTCAACCCGGCGATCCCCCCACCACCGTTCCTGCGGGCTCACTTCAACCAGAACACCCCTCCTCCAGGTACAGGGCTCGTCAAAGAACACACGGTGGCCACACATCTGTGTGGCTTTTTGAATCGGGCTTGCACCTTTTCATGTTGGGGGAGCCCTTCGGGACTCGACGTTTTCGCTCGCGCATTTTGAAGACGTATATTAAAGGTCATCGTTGTAGGGTTGCATTTTTAAAAACTTTTAATTAAACATTGCCGCTTAAGGCATAACCTTATTTTTACTCAAGCGCGTTCGACATTATGAGCCTTACACACCCGCTATCACGTCAGCTGCTTTCTATTGTTATTAAAACGTGCTGTGGCTATGATTGCATGCGTGCCAGGCTTTCTGACTGCCGGAGCTGTACCACCTCCGACTGGAGTGCCTCCAGTGCAGCCCTGTGAGTAACGCCATCAACGTTAAAGGGAAACGCAGCCCAAAATAAACCGAGCCCTTGTGGATATTCGCCTAATCTCTCTGTCCCCAGCTGTCCCAACGCCAGTTGAAAACTCTGTTAAAGAGAACAACTTTAAAAGCATGCTCTCATGCACTCCATTGTAGCACTTTGTTGATGTCAGTGTATTGACTCAAACTATGCGAGAGTTGTCACGGTACTGTCCCTAAAGTGCAACTCTAAAACATTACTTCTCAATAATGAAGCGTTGAACTGATACTGGGCATCCCCGATGGGATACACACACAGGCTTGGTATATTTCTGCAACACGAGCCAATTTATTTTTTTACGAGCTGCAACTTCCTTTGCACGCAATCGTCACCATAAACATGAACGTTTAAGTATGGTGCAGATTAAAGCGGCAACGATAGTAATTGTGTTTGCATCTGCGCTGCAGCAGCGCCCCAGCTTGTGCCGCCATCGGTCGCTGCAGACGTCTCCAAAGACTCTCACCGAGGACCCGGGGCCTCCTCGGGCTCGGGGCCGTCTAGCGGCATGCCCGACAACCCCGTGTTCACTGGCATCCGGCCATCGGGGCCCCCGCTTCTGGGCACGGTGGGGCTCCCTCCACGGGGGCCGCCAGACTGGGTGGCGCAGTTGGCGCAGGTGGTGGCCGCACAGGGTGAGCAGAGAGAGAGGGCCTGATGTTCAGTCTTGTAAATACGACTGCATCTCAGGGCAAACTGCAAAACTAAATTAAAACAAATGAAAGATTTCACAGCACTTTGTCAATCCGGTGCTGGAGGATGGTCTTCTTGTGCTGTGTCAGTCACGGGGGTTGTTTGACCACACTGCACAACGCTGGTGCGGTCAGTGTGAGTTGAAGTCATGGGGGGGGGGGGGGCAGGTTCAGATATCACTCGCCACCGATGTTTGCCATGATCGGAAAATTGACCCTGTCGCCGAGGTTCATTGTGTCGTGTGCGTTTAACCTGTGCACGGCCACTGTTATATTCAATACAAAAAATAAGACAATTTACTTTAATTAGTTGAGCTATTTGTCCTGCTTTTTAAACGTCATTGGAAATGGGGACATGCACTGTAAAAGACAACTCTGCTGCAAAAAATGCATAGGGGACGCTGGGGCCACTAGAGGTCCCAACATCATTGAGTCCAAGGAAATAACAAACACAAACGGCCTGCGCCACACCGATTTCCGGGTGTGAAGTGTCATCGATAGGTTTCAGCTGTGGCTCAGTGGAATCAATGCCTGGCACAATTCTCATCTTCAAGAGGCAATAATTGCAATGAGATTGGATCCTGTAAAGCCTCGCTGAGATGTTTGGCTAGTTATATTAATGAATAGCATTTGGGAGGAAATTGGAAGTTCCCAGAGTTCACATACACAAAATGAATGACATTCAAAGCTTTTACAGATAGATTAAATACATTACTGTCCTGCTATCTCCTGGCCATCTGTCTGAAAATTCTGAGAAATTGGTTAATCAGTTAAACAAAAAATTATTCATTGCACAGTTTACACATAATATGGAACATTAACTCAACCACACTGGCATTTCAGATTTGTATGTTTGATTTTTGACCACATGTATTCATCTGTGCGATTCCCATGATCCGTTGCCTACAATCGCATTGGAATGGAAGGCGATTGCGGGATAATTAAAATTGTATTATCGACAGTCTTTCATGTCGGAAATTGCCAAAGCGTGTTCTTCATTGGCCATTGTGGAATTGCCACTAATCCCATTCTATAGAACAGAGATTCAGGAATCTATGGCTTCGAATTCACGATATCTGTGTCGATCCCCATTTCGATTACGTTTCTTGCACTTATACTTAAACAAATGGTATTTGTTGTGCTGGCTTGTGAACTTGAAAACAAGGTGCTAATCTTGTATTTTTGCAATGAGCTTCATTTCCGGACGGTTACTATTTCCTGACGGTTACCATTTCTCTCCTCTGCGTCCTCTCGCTCGGCTTTGACCACCTCCAGGCTGTCTCATGCCCCTAGGTGTGCACTTTTTGTGATAATTTACATCGAATTTCAGAGTGCTTGCTGCGAATTTCCAATGTCCTTTCTCCACACCTCCGATAAGCACGGTTTGCTATAAATACATTGTGAAATAAGTTATGCATACATACAAACGATTTGGATGGTTACCCCCTCTGGCATAGTTGTGGAATTCTTGATTTTCCGTCACATATGGATCACCTTCTGAGACTGCATAGTTGAATGCATAAATGTTGATGTTATTTTAATAATTGCTATATACAGGAACAGCGCTTGGCAGTGGATTATGTTTTTGATCTTTGGGAGATCCAGGTTGAGTCGGTTCTTCTGCAGCGTGAAAGAGTGCACCCTTATGCACGGTCCTCACTCACCACCCTGTCTCTCTGTTTCCATCTCACAGCCGCACACATGATGCAGGGCGTCCCCATGATGGGTCTGCCTGGTATGAACACCCCTGGCGGACCCGGTGGGCCCGGAGCCATCAAACCGGCCAGCCAGGAGAGCCATAGCGACCGGGAGGCCTCGTCGGATGGGCAGCAGCAGCGGGGCGGCATGCCGCGCATGCTGACACCCGGACCGCAGGCGGGGACGCTGAGCAAAGAGGCGGCAGCAGCCGTGGCTATGCTGGCAGGACGTGCCGGCATTATGCCCACCGCTGACGAAGACTCTGCGCCAATGCTGCCACCTCCGCCACCGCAGCAGCAGCAACAGCAGCAACAGCCTCAGCTACCGCACATGCTGCCCCGCATGCTGGGCCCGCCGGGTCAACAGAACGTCATCTTGGGCCTGGGTCTTCCCGGGCAGCGTCTGCCGCCTGGTGTTTTCCCGCAAGCCATCCGGCCGGGCATCCTGCCAATTCCTCTGATGCAGCGTTTCCCGGCCGCCATGCTGCGGCCCGCTCTGTTAGCGCGACCTAACCTCCCGGGCGGTCCGCACACCCTCATGGGTCTTCCGTCGCTGTTGGGGCCCAGACCGCTGTTCCCATTCCCTCCTGAGGGAGCGGACGGGGAGGAGGCCCCAGCGAGGATGCTGCCTGCACCTGAGCGGCGCTTTGCGGCCGGCTCGAGCACAGGGACGGGTGGTGGTGGTGGGGCGGCGGCGGCGAGCGTCGCCAGTGAAAGTTTCTCGAAGGAGTCGTCGGGCGGGCAGGAGGGCGACCGAGACTACCGCTTCATGCATGCTGCAGAGTCCACCAGGGAGGAAGAGCGGGGCAGTGACGGGAGGCGGGGCGACCGTGATGAGCGGGAGCAGGGCTTTGGGCACAGGTTCCGGGGAGGCGGAGGGAACAGGGGCAGACACGTTTCTGATGAGGATCGCTCAGAAAGGTTCGGCGGCGGCGGCGGTGGCGGGAGGAATTTCCGCTTTGGCGGGCGGGACGAGGAGAGGCGTGAGTGGGGCGGCAGGGGCTTCGATCGTGAGAGGAGAGGCGGCGGATTTGATCGCGAGCGCCGCGGCAGTTTCGAGCGTGGCGGGGAGAGGCCGTGGGAGCAGCGAGGGCGCAGCCGCGACGATTTCAGCCGCGACCGAGAGCCGGGATTTCGCCGCGACCGCGACCGGGAGAGGTCGCGATCGCGTGAGCGTGACAGGTCCAGAGAGCGTGATCGTCGCGGGCCGAGGATGCTCCCATATCCCGAGCCGCCCCAGGAGGAGGCGGCACGGGCTCCCTCTGACGCCATCGTCGCCGCCACTGCCAGCAGCAGCCCTGAACGACGGCTGCAGCCCAACGGGGAGGCGCAAGAGTCGCCTGCTGTCCCCCAACAGGAGTCGGCCATTCGCTCGGAGTCGGTGCTGGGAAAGGAGGAGCCCGCATCGCTGCCTATCCCGGAGCCAACACCACAGCCAGTGCCACAAGAGCAGCAGCCCCCAAAGCAGCCGCAGCAGCAGCCAGAGCCACTGCAGCAACAGCAGCAGCAGCAGCAGCAAGAGAATACCCAAGAGAAGCAGCAGGAGCAGGCTCAAGAGAAGACTCAAGATAGAGTGCAGGAGCAGCAGCCGCCTGCCAACGCTGAAAATGCGGTGGCCATGACGTCGGACATTGATGAGAGGGCTGGTCCCAGTCCTCCGCCGCTGTGCAAGCCAGAGGGTGACGGCGAAAAGACGGCTCCAGCGACCACTCCTGATCCACCCAACGCGGCAGCTGCAGAGAGCTCGGCGTGACGAACACACAAATGATTTTAAAAGATAGGACTGGGTTTTTAATGGCACCCCGCTTTTCCAAGCAAGCTCTTCCGACTTTTGGGAAGAAAAAAAAATCAGTTGCAACGCTCAACATTTACAGATTGTTTTATTTGTGGAAAAGGATTCACTGTAGGGGTCAATAAAAATGAAAACACGGTTTTTTTTACACGATCTGTACAAACTGGTGGCCTTTTTAAGTGCAGGAGTTTTGGTCCGATTGTCCATTTGAGACTTGAAATTCAGATGGAAGTGTGACTTGAGCATCTACTGTATAAATAGAGTCGTTAATTTTACCTTTTTATTTAGGTGTACAAGACTTATTGCATGTCCGGTGCAGCTGCTGACACTGATGGGCCACGTCAAATGAACCTGAATGTTTTACAAAGTGTTAGCTTGATTACTGCCATCATTCCCAGGCAAGGTTATATTTAACAAAAAAAAAAAAATTTGGAACAGAACCGCATGGGAATAAATCTTTTTATTTTTAAACTGCGTCTTCAAACAACTTCCCGTTGTAATATTTTTGTTTTGAAGATGGCCTGGTGTGTTGCACGTATTGGATAAGGAAGGGAATGTGTTTTCAACAAATCTGGTGGGCAAAACCTCATGTTGCAGGCATTAAAGTGCACGGTGTTCTTAAAGTGGGAACACCAACAATGCTCTCTTAGATAGTTCCGTATGCACAGTTAACACATTTATTTTTGATCGAATCTGTGGTCCATGATGCGCATTTCAGAAAACACCCAGTATA
This sequence comes from Entosphenus tridentatus, assembly GCA_014621495.2. Classification (NCBI taxonomy): domain Eukaryota; kingdom Metazoa; phylum Chordata; class Hyperoartia; order Petromyzontiformes; family Petromyzontidae; genus Entosphenus; species Entosphenus tridentatus. The sequence goes on from CM025673.2 coordinate 4,529,852, forward strand.
ATGAACGAACCTTGAGCATGTTGCCTTATTTGCTGTAGAGCTGTGAATTTTATCCAGTATGCGTGTGATATTCACATGGCATGACACGAGCCCAACTTAATCTAATGCGCTCTAATTTTTCGTGAGACATTACAAAGCTCGATGTACCCAAGTACTAGTATGGTGTGTGCTGTTTAAAATCTCTACCTGCGCAAAAAAAGCACCAGACTTTCACGACGGCCAACATAAAACAACATGTGTTACCGTCACTCAGAATACAATAGTTATATAAGATTGAGAGGACGTTGCTGGTGCCATGGGCTGCCCACCTCAAGTCGGCTGCTGCCTGCCCCCCTCCACCCCGTAATGTGCACGAATCCGTTCAATCAGCGGCCACGGATTCATCTCAGTTTCGAGCGCCCGTAGTGCGGAGGCTTGGTCTCTACCGCCACTATCTGTGCACCTCTTGCCTGTTGCAGTGCGCGCCGCACGCCACGGTAAGTGCGTCGAGCTCGTCCTGTGGAGCGACGCCGCCGGCCCTGTGCGAGGGGAGAGCGTAACGCTTGGACGAGAGGGAGCGCAGGAGCAAGCGAAGCTTCGCACAAGCAAAGAGGGGAGCGCTGGGTGAGGGCCACGCTTGCCCGGGTGGGTAGGTAGGTATGGGCAGGTAGGGACTTGTTTTGCACCACACTGCACTCCCAGGACCGTGGCTGGCCCGGGTTTAGGGGATGTACATAAGTGCCTTCAGCGTTTGTTTTCCACTGCCTTCTATACCACTGGAAGTTGGGCCTGTGGGCAAATTGACACTGAACTGCTCGCGATGTTCGCTGCCACCCTGCTCACGCCAATTGCTACAAGGCAGCAGTGGGATAAGAGCAGAGTGGGGTGGTCGTTGCTTACTGTGGGTGGAGCCAGTTATGAGCGCTTAAAAATAACATTTTGTTAACTACATTGGCCCGTGGTATATGAACATCCTGGCGGTGCTTTACCACCGTTATTCACTAACACTTGCGTACAACATTTAGGACTCGTGCTCAGCTGAAACGGTTTTCCCAATTTTAAGGCAGTGTTGCGTAAACCGTCGTAGCTTAAGTTAATGATTGAGAATTTTGTCCCCCCCCTTCGTAATTCCTAGACTTCATAATTTACGTTTTGCAGTTTACACACTTCACCATTACTTGAGCATTACGTCAATGGCAAAGCCTGAACCGAGCTGCCAAGTTTCCCAGTGGCTTCCCTTGGTCTTGCTTGGTCGAGGAAAATGTGGATGCTGGCACACCTTGTTCAACAAGTTGATATTTTAAAACTGATAGGCAAACAGCGTGTCTTAGCTACAGAGTAAACATGTGAAAGTGGATTCGAATATTTAGGTAATGTTTTGAGTTAATCCATGTTAAATGCGCTATGGTATATTTCGGCAATCTGCTAGTTATTTTTACAATTTAGCATAATCTAAAAAAATAAGTTGGGTGTTTTCATGCTGGTTATCCAGGTCTCCCTGTAAGCCAGCAGAGTACTAAGACGTCTGCTATTCGAGGAGTTTTAAAGTATTACACTTTATGCCCGATGTTCATCTAAAACAAATAGGGTGATGAGCGCGTCAGAAACGAGGGCAAATTACTATCCGCTGAAAACAAGTTCTGTATATTCGTTTTATACATCTTGGCTCATGCACATGGAATTGGACATTATGTGGACGTAAGGGCAACATTCTTAAAAATGTTAATGCCAGATTTTACACCTTGCAGCTCTGCGGTGTGCAATCGTAGAATAGGCAGCGTTGCTGATTCGGGCAGGTGAGGATTGACCCTCACTGCTTTGGTCGTTTTATTCGGCCGAGGCGTCAGCAGGGCTGGCGATGACGTCTGAGGCCCCCCCCTGCCCCCCATGCCACCAGTGGTGGCAGGACTTGTGTGTCCGAGCGGTGCAAATGTTACCAGAGCCCCCAAGCACTAGACTACAAAGAGGAGGGGGGTGGGTTATTTAATTTATTTCGCCAGGATCCATGCCAAGTTGTGTGTTGCCACTTCCCGATTCATTACGGCGGGGGGAAGAGGGGGGGGGTCAGAAATAGCCGAGGGCGGTAGGGCCTTTGTACTCAGCGACTGGGGAAACGTGGCATGGGGGACGGGGGCGGTGGTTGTCGGTGAATGGGGTAAATGGGAAATTATTCCTTGAGACGCTGCCTCGTTGAACCACGACAGATGTACACACTCGCGCATCGCGTGGCGCGTTCTTCCGAGTATCCTTGTGGTGGAATTTTGGCAGTAATTGAGAGGTGGTGAATCTTTAATGAGTTTTTGTGTTTGTTTATCAAATGTTATTTCAGCCACCTGTGCGTTGCCTTTTTGCACGGGGATGGCAGCGAAGCTGTGCAAGTCTTTCCTTGCGCACATTTAGTCATGCGGTTTAACACGTCGGCTCACGGTGGTGATGTCATCATCTTTACTCTATTTAAGACCGAAACATGGAAGACTTCTTCACAATTGTGGCTATCGCCTGATGAAGCTGGTTGCTAATCACCGGCGAAACGTCGTATTCGAATTGTCTCAATGTGGTTGTATTCTCCCAACACACCGGTGTGCTGAACTAAGTAACGAATTGGCACGTTCTATTGCCGTGACAAACCTTCTTACTCATTGGCTGTCGGGTGGTGGTGGTGACGGGTTGAACGAGACATTTACGTGATCTAACCCAAAACAAATTTTTTTTATTAGGCATGCGGTTTCCTCGCAAATGCAGCAGGTGGTGCCACAAAAGCGCGGGGTGATGTTTTTGCTCCCTTAATTATGTGCACAGCTGACTTAAAAATCAAGAGGTTGCCCGATTAACCTGGGAGGGCTTCGACCGCAACACATTTAACGTATTTTGTTTATACAGACGGTGCATTCAAGTAGAATAGGACACGTTTTGTATTTTTAAAGTTCATACTGCATGCCCAGAATCTAACTGCAAGGTATCGGGTGTTATTTGCCCACTGGAATGGAAACGGACCTGCACACGTGAAGGACATCGAGTGGTAACAATCGGCATTTGCATGATGTCAAATCAGGCAAACGTGGAACACGATTTTTCCATTGCAATTCTACAATGCGTACCAAATCCGTACTCGTGCACCGTTTGTACAGATCAGAAATGTGAAGGCGAAGCTTGTGTTAAAAGCGAGTTCTTTTTCAGGTTTTTATTAACCGCCGTGTACATTTAACTTGCTGTAGACTATTGTACATTTTGATGTCGGCATTGGACACCAAACGCTGCGTGATCGGTTCAGGGAATCGGGGACCCTGCTCGGCACACTGGCGACACCCGTGTTACCCATGGATTAGTGATGGGGGGGAACATTGTTCGACGTTTAGTCTACGAATAACAAAATCTCTTGCATCCTTGGTCCTTTTCGAAACTCTTAAAGTCTACTTTTATTAGTTTCGTCATAATACGTTTAGTTCGTGGAACGGACACGTGCTCTCAATTTATATACTCTTTCTCAACAATTGCCCTGTCCTATGGACGGTTGGACCCAACCATTTGTACACTCATCAAGGTTTTTTTGTTAGATCGCGTCAGTATAAATGTTGTAACCCTCCACCACCCGACAGAGCCAGTAAGATGTATTACGTAAACAACGTGCTAATTAGGTGCTACAACCCACCGGTGTGTTGGAGAGTAAATCCACAACATTTCCAATTTGAATACGACGTTTAGCTGGTACAGTAATTACATCCAGCATCATCGCGCGAAATGTTGTAGATTTACTCTCCAGCACACCGGTGGACTGAATTCGTAACTAATTGGCGCGTTGTTTACGTGACAAACCTTGCTGGCTGTGTCGGGTGGTGGAGGGTTACGACGCATTTATACTTACGCGATCTAACCCAAAAACCTTTTATGAATAATATTGCTCGCGAAAGCCTACGTGTTCAAGTGTACACTGATCAACCTTCAGCCAACTTGTTGATTTTGAGATCCTGCGAGCAGACTAAACGCAGGCTGTGACATTTTTCACCATGGCACCGGTGCAGCAAGTGCTGTTAACGTCCCACTTCCCCACCCACTCATCCTCTCCGTGTAAACTTTCCGCAGCACCAAGATGCGAAATGCCAGAGTTTGGGCAAGCTACCGCGCCGTCTGCAAACGTGGGTTGCTGCTTTGTACCCTTGGCTAAATAAAGCGGTGCCCGTGTCACTCACAATGTTCCCAGTGTAATAATCTCTGATCTACGGGTTGGAAGGAGTGAAGCGGTGTCATTGTTGACCACGTGTTTCTGAGCCACGATGGGCCACCGCGTGAAACACAGGAAAGGTAATTGTCGCGCGTAACTTTTTTGTGTTCGAACGGTGGCAATGTTTGGTTGTTTTGATTTGACTGTTCGGAGTGATGTGACCTTGCTCTCATGTACAAAGGATTTAAACTTGTGTTCCTGCATCGCATTGTTGTATATCTCTGTGAAACCCTACATGTTTAACTGCTTCAGCCATTTCCCTGCCAAGGGGTGTTGTCCGTGGGCTTGTATCGCTCGACAGGCTTGCCGCTAGTGTGACTAAACCACGAACCTTCGGAGAGAAAACACGTTTTAATATGTAGACTAAAATGATGCTTGTGTTGATTTTCTTTTGTAATGTGTATTTCACAATAAAAAAAAATCAGCTGCTGCGACCAGGTATCCCATTAGCTTGCCTTTTCACCACGTGCTGTTTCGCCGGAAAGCGAGAGATTGTTTGAAAGGTAAAGCGCATATTATGAATCCCGTAATTTTAAACTTCACACTGAATACCTCCCAATTCGGCAGCTCGGTTTTCCTGTTGGATGTCACAACTGAGTTCTCACCCGTCCATAACGCCCGCACATTCTCACACCCACCGGTGGAATTTTAAGTAAACGTTTCCATCCTGATGCATGCACATCGCATATGATGCTCATCGATATTAATTTGCAGCAGTCTTTACATTGTCCACATGGGAAAATTTCACCACCGGTGTATATATGTAAAATACGCGTGAGTGTAAAATCATACAATAAAAGAAACGCAGATAATGCTGATGATGACCATCACGGATGTTCAGAATATATATTTATACTGGAGGAATCCGATGAGTTATTAAGCTCTTTTTTTCACGACATGTCCAGATGGGGCGGGTAAGAACGTTACAATAGCAGCAATACCAAAACACGATTGCATTCCATTGCATCACTTATAGCCAGGGCTTAATTTCTCAATGTTTTTTCCGAGTCGCTGGTAGAACTGAAGTAGGCCTAAAGAGACATCGGTACAGCGAGAGGTATGCTGGATGTGGTGTGCCACATGGGGCAATATTTTGTTGGGTGACTGATCTGCATAGACCCCGTTTCTTACGCGAAAATAGCCACACAGAGGCGAGTGAAAATGTTTCTCAATGCAGTTATTCACTATGAACCTCATGAGAGTGACGCGCTTGTGGTGTGGTTCAACACACATCCTCTTTACCACAATAGCTTTGATGCAATAACACTTTAAAGCCGAGAGGGTGAACATGCGTCTGGGTTACACTGATGCAAACTCCGCGATACTGGCCACCCCACTGGTCTCTGCCAGCTTCACCGGAGAACATTTCACAAACTCTTTGGTTCTTTCGGTAAAGTCACGTAGGTAGAAAATAAAACAAAATAGATCACGAAGTTTCGAACGCAACACAAGCCCCCGCCCGTCTGCAGGTGAAGATCGCGATAGCCGCGTTGTCTGCTGCCTTGTGATGAGAAGCTGTTACCAGCAAGAGTTTATGTAAGTTTTGAGAAAAAAGCTCTCGCGATTTTCACCTGAAGACGGGCGTTTGTGTTGCGTTCGAAACGTGGTTTATTTTGTTTTAGTTCTACCCACGTGACTTTACCCAAAGAACCAAAGAGTATGGATGGATTCATGCAGTTACGAAAGCTTCAAATCAACATTTCACAAGTTAATCCAATCTATATTTGAAGCTTTTCGTGACTGCCATGCTCTTTGGTTCTTTCGGTAAAGGCACGTGATGGTTCCACCTGATGGTAATTGCTTGTGTTGCAATCGAAAACGTCGTGATTTATTTTATTTCTACATACGTGACTTTGCCGAAAGAACCAAAGAGTAAGTTAATCCAAGTCAACGTGGCCAAGACCCGCATTGAAGCCCCCCACCCCCTCAACACGTGTGTGGGGCGTGATGGAGAGGGGGGGGTGCTGAACACTGGGTTTGGGTCACAAGGGGTGGGGGACGCGGTGTGACAATCGATGTTCCATCTCTGGCCAAATCGAGCTAGAGGGGCACGTTAAAACCCACCTCGTCAGGATTGTGGCAGGCGAAACCGGTGGCGAATGTGCGGTCTGGTGACACCTCTGATGACACGCACCTCAGCTAGAACACAGACAATACGAGACTATCAGTTCATCATCATCATCGCCGTGCTCGATCCACAACCTGGATTTAGGCATCCCCTTACCGTCACCGCACCTCATGATCCTGCGATGTCGAAATGTATCGAGCACGTGCGCGCCAGCTGATTTAATCGCTCCATCTGTCGAGGCGGACGTGGGCTTTGACCACCAGCCACCCTTTCTTCTCGCGACGCGTCTCAATGTGACTGCAATCTAAAGCCGAAGTACACGAAGCTAAAATAAATATTAATTCTCTTTGGTTCTTTCGGTAAAGTCACGTAGCTAGAAATAAAATCAACTTCAAGGACAGTGCACATTATCAGAGTTATGTCTTTTGTTTGTATTATGACTATGCAAACATGACTCCTTTTAAAAAGGTGTCAGTTTTGTTGCCAGATAGGAGGGTAAAAAACCAATTATCAAAATAAAACATGTTTTTGTTTTATTTATAATAAAATGTGTTTTTGTTTTATTTTATTTCTAACTTCGTAACTTGTTTTATTTTGTTTTATTTTATTTCTAATCAATAAAATAAAACAAGAAAACATGTTTGATTTTATTTCTAATAAATAAAATTAAACAAAATTAAACATGTTTTTGTTTTATTGTATTTCTAACTTCGTGACTTGTTTTATTTTGTTTCATTTTATTTCTAACTACGTGACTTTACCGAAAGAACCAAAGAGTATGGATTCCTGCAGTCACGAAAGCTTCATATTATATATTCATTGTCGGCATGTACAACCATGCAGACCGTTTGATGCAAGTGTTTGTTGGCGATCACCTATTAAGGCCGGCACGGCACACTACGGGGCCGATGGTCAGTATCACGTCAGGGCCGCCTTTGTTTCCCAAGTGCTGATGTTCACAAATCAGCACGTTATCCGTGGCTGATGATTATTATTCAACCACTAGCGGTAAGTACCCGGCGTTGCTCGGGCGAAAAAGGCAGACACACATGGACTTACACACAGACATTGACCCACACACATAGAAACACATCGACTTAGACGCACACACACACATATATGGTTAAACCCAGGATGGATCGTTAGCAGGCCAGCCTAAATGTTTCAAACCGGCGAAGATGTTCCATTAGGGGGATGCACGTTTCGCAAGCGTATAGAAGGGTTATGCCAGCGTATAACTTATACCATCACAAACACGGTTATACAAACTACAATACCCCACACCTCGTTAATTATCACAGTCGTGTATCGCATGTTTATGACGAAGCCGCTAGATTATTCTTGAACCACGAGTGTCATTGTCTGCATCACTCACGGCAGGCTTAGAACATGACAGTGCTGTATGTGAATGTCCTGGAGTGCCGAGTTACTGTACCCCCATAGCTCCCATGTGAAGGTCGGCCAAACACGTCTGATAACATTATGTAACACGATTTTTGTCCTTGGGTAGTAAGTGTTGTTTTTTATTGCCTATGCCTAGAAAGTATAGAAAATGGCTGTTATTCCCCACAAACTTTGTTTTTGTGACCAGGACTTTATGTGAAGGAATGACACATGCACACCACGTTTTCTCATTGAAAATATGTAAATTTCAAAATATCACTGTCCTGGTCACAAAAGCAAACTTTGTGGGGAATAGCAATTTTCTGTACTTTTGAGGCATAAGCAATTAGGAAATAACACTTACTACCCAGGAACAAAAACATGTTTTTGTTACACAGTGTAATTAGTGAGATACTGCATTAAAAGCATGTGACCACAGACATTTATTTACGGTATCCAGACGCATTGTCCATTAATGTTCCGTCTCTCTGGTCCTACCTCGCTTATTCTCAAATTTCCATCAGCCGAAAGCAGAAAATACCACCCCATCCTTGCTCGAAACTCAACACATTCTTCAATAACACCGTGGAAAAAAATATATTAGTTGACGTTTCGGGCAATTATGGTAAAAAAATTCGCACATTCTTACTCGCACGATCCAATGATACACTTTTAACCTAAAAATTACACTGCAATATTTGTTTCCAAAACCCACGTGGCAGGCCCACACACCTGTCAACCCTTTATCAGCAGTGCCCTCCCTGATGACAGACCAATTCAGACTTTATTGGTCACCCCGTGCCCTTGTAAATCTCAAAGTTCATCCTACAAAGTCCCATTATAAGGGAGAAACACAAACAAATAGACACAATTGTAGCTCTACCAGTATTGAAACGGCTGTACCGTATGGACCTGAACTCAATTTCCTTGTACAAGAATACGGGGTTAAACCGTGTGGGTTGATAGCTATGCAGTCCAATTGTCAATCAGACATAGATCTTCCGTGTAGCCTTCACAGACTGTCGGAGCAAGTGCTGTTAGCGTGCACCTATGAAGGGCGGCACGGCACACGAGGGGGTGGGTGGCCAGCACCACGCCCGGCCGCCTTTGTCTCCCTAGGGGCTCCACACCACCGCACCAGGCACTCAATTGACGCTGAGTCGATGAGAGGACGCAGCAGCAATCAGCTGAGCGCAGTGCTGTTGAGCACGTGCGTTCGGGGTTACGGAAAGCCGGTTGTGGAGGAGGAGGGGGGTGGGGCCGAGGGCGGCGCGGATCACGTGACCGCGCTCACGACGAGCGCGCGCGCGCGAGCGAAGGAGGCAGCAAAAACGCGATTTTTTAATCGGTACGTTCTTGGGTTGCGTCGTTTTAAAAGCAATCCGATAAAACCGTAGCTTTTATTTCCGAGGAAGAATAACGGCGGGCTTGCCCGTCTTCAACGAGAGAGAGAGAGAGAAAAAAACCGACGCTTGAATCGCGGAACAAGGTGAGAATTTCTCGATATTTTTTTTATTGATCCGACGCGAGCAACATCGCTCGATGAAGCCCCCTCGGTTTGGCTGCCACACGCAAGACGCTTGCCGCGTTGTGCCACGCCGAATTGGGAACGTCGCTCGTGTATCGGTGTCCGTGTGTGTCCGTGTGCACGTTTCATTCATTAGACCCCCACCCCTCCTGTCTCTGCCTCACTCCCTCATTGCGCTGTTACGTGCATCGCGGCGTCGGCTCGCGACGGTCACGTGACGTTTGGCGGCAACGGGTGGGCCGTGCTTAAGGGGAGAAGGGGCGGAGCTGCTGAGTGAGGGGAGGGGCTACTGAGCGAGGGACGGGCTACTGAGCGAGGGGCGGGGCTACGGAGGGAGGGGCGGGGCTATTAATTGAGGGGTGGGGCTACTGAGCGAGGGGCGGGGCTACTAAGCGAGGGGCGGGGCTATTGAGTGAGGGGAGGGGCTACTGAGGGAGGGGCGCTGTGGGTGGGGGTAGCCGCCGGGTTTGTCCCCGTGACCTGCCAGCAGCGAGCCTTCGACACTTCACGTGGCCTCAAAGTGCACCTTGCCTGGCACAGGCGCCGTGGTGACGTCGCCGAGTGGCGGCTGTTGTAGTATTGGAGTGGGCCTCCCCTAGGTGGACTCAGCGTCAAATTAGTACCAGCTGCGGTGTGGTAAAAATCGCCACTGGGGAGAGACAAAGGCGGCCGGGCGTGGTTGTGGCCAATCCACCCCCGTGTGTGTTATGGAGTGCTCGTTAACATCAACTTGCCCCATGCAGCAGTCTGTGAAGGCGACACGAGCGGTCTTTGGAGGGCTGCACGAGGTGCACCTTTCATGGAACTTCATTGCAATATTTGACCTGAATCTTCGTTTGCAAGCGCTGTCCAGATTGTCATTGTCGCTTAGTGGCGAATGGTTTCGTTGATCCTTTGCAAATTAAAGTGGTGGCTTGAATTAAATTAACTCGGGTTATCTGTTCAGAAGTCGGAGAAATAGCTCAACTTATTTCAGTATAAATTCGCCTTGTGTTAGCTTTCTTTTTTATTAATCAGTTGCTGGCGCAGTGGTTGACTCACTGCGCTATGAAATAAGGCGACCTGAGGTCGATTCCCCACGTCATACCGACGAGCGTGGTGAAGTATGGTCAAGCAACACCCAATGGACTACACTGCACGCTTTAACGCAGACGTTTATTGACAAAGGGCTGTTAATAGGGTACCACTTGGTTTCTCCATGCACCGCAAGGCCCAAAGAAATATATGTAAATTGCAATAAACGTTGATTGAAGCGTAACATTTCAAACATTTGTTGAAGAGGACACTGGTGTGGAATATCTGGAATTAAAACGTGCACATTTGCAACAAAATATCAGTCATTTAAGGGGGAAACCACGTTAACATTTGCCCACTCACGGTAATCATAAATTACAGGCCTTTGTCAATAAACTGCCATGTCAATTTGTGGAGGTTTTTGTTCACGAATATTCATCACACTGGTCAGTTTAGGTTGGGGCGAGGGGCATCCCAGGACCTGTTTAGACATCACTCGCCACTCATCTCTTCTTCGGCTGATGTAGACGCAGAGCAATAACTACAATTTCACATTCAGGTGGTCAAGCGGCGGAGTAGTGCATCTCCGTAAATGTTAGGCGTGATTAGGGATCGAACTCGGATAGCCTGGGTTCATGCAGCAGAGTGTTTGAGCCGGCTAGCCTGCACTAAAAGAGCAGTTTTTCGTGTGTTGTGTGATGCGGGCTCATGATGCAATGTGTCTTGTAAGCGTGTCCTAGGATATTAGAGTCTCACGTGCATTGAATGCTGAGAATTGAGAAATAGGCAACAACAAATGTGAACTTTGTCAGAGTTCACAGAGGCACACGATAGACTGAGCAGTGAGGAAGATGTGAACTTATAAGTCTCTGGTTACATTGCATACATCGTGCAACCCATAAATCAGGAAAGTTAGTCGTGATCTAGTTTTCCTGCCGTTAAAATTAAGATTTTGTCCGCAATCTATTACTCAGCCATTGACGTTCCCAGATGGCCCATTGCTGAAATTGGCCATTCCACCGATAGCACTCTGAGGCATTGCACATAAAATACCCCGATGTGTTGGGGTTATTCCCCGAGTCATTATCAACACGTCCCCCAAAATAAATCCTCTCTGTGGCAGTGTTAGAGCACTTTGTCCCATAATTACGTATCCAGCCCTACACATCTGTTTCCACACGATGTTCAGTATTTTCAATGGGGGGCAATGAGCGCTGTTCCATCGATACAGCTGGTTTGTATTGCACTTTTCGCCAATCGAACTGTTGGACGAGGACCTTTCCATGCCGTGTCAAATCAAGAGGCTTATTTGACCATATTTCACCACTCTGGTCGTTTGTGGGTTGGTGAAGGGAAGGACACGCAGGACCGATGCTGATATAATTCGCCATCGATGTTAGCTTTGGTCACGAATCAACCTCAGGTCGATGGGATCGTAGCGCAATGTGCTCATCACTTGAGCAGCCACTGCCCGCTCAGTAAATATACATATGCTTTATTTCAACCAGGAAAGCATGGTGGGAATAGTGGTAAGCGTACTGCATAACAAATCTGGTGACCTCAGTTTGATTTCCCGGCCACAGCTTACATCGGTGTGGCCATGTGGTGTCTGAAACAGTCCCGGTTCTCCCTTTTCTTCGCCAACTTATATTGACCAGCTTAGAGAAGTATGGTCAAACTTTCCCAAACAACAGACACGGTGTGGGGACACCTGCATCCGGATGTGGATTGACACAGGGCCATACTTACATACTTATTTTTTTAGCCACTAAGGGCTTCTTGGTCAAGGTAGACTTGGTTTGCAGAGTAAAACAATACTATGAATGAGACCAGCAGAAATTGAAAATACAAACTCGAAAGTCAAATCGCTTGTGGTGTGGGAGTGGGGGGAGGGAAGGTATTTAATCGTTACATTCCAAATTTCCGACATCCCGTAATTGCTTTTGATTGTCTTCACGACGCACTGTAAATGTTTCCAAAGTAGTGTATATTAGGATTGTTTTTATTATTTTATTATTTCCCTTCTACGTGACTTTACCGAAAGAACCAAGAAGACGTATAAATATGTTTTAAGATGCATTTTTTTTTTAAATGTCCACAGACAGCAAAATCGAGCTCGTTTGGTTTTCAGAGCGAATTGTCTAACGCCAAACAAGGGGGACATTTTTGTTGCGTAAATAATGATTGAGAGCGTGCTAAAATTCAATACAACTTTCCACGCCCGCCAATTGTCACAGCTGTTGCCATACAATTTTTTGACGCGTCGTCCCAAAGTTCTTTCAGAGCTTTGTGCTATTTGCAGGTCTTTATTTCTCACAAAGTATTTTTCTGCGTCACTATGAGACCAGCCTCCCAAGGTGACACATGACTAGAAACCAAAGCCATTTGGCGAGAGCTATAAAGGATGCGGTGTACCGACATATTTTGCGGGTCACTGACCCGAAGAAGACCTGGCTGCAATTAAGCCCTAGCTCTCTCGATTTGGACGCTAACAGCCCATAGTCATGAGCGTGACAGCTTTCACTTCCTTTGTCTTGCGCAAGCATCAGAATTTACCGGCGAGAGCCGTACATTGGGATTAACATCCCACTTTGAGTATGCGCACGTTGGGTGAGCTGTGATTTTAATTTGACACCGACGGAAGTAAACACCGGGCTGATTTGGAGAAGGAGCACTTAGGGATTTATTAATTTAACAAGTCGGCAGGCGAAACATCGCCTCTCGCGTCTCACCGGAGGACTTTGCCCTATTCGCATCTAGGCTTCCTTTCTGCCTAATTCTCACACCGTGGCACATTAAATTAGCATTGCGTTAACACCGCAAATTGCAAGAGACGCACAGCATAAGCCGAAAAGTGGGCTTGCTGATTCTCCGCTTTCGTGAGGCTCTCATGCAATTTAGACGTGAGGATATCAGCAAAGCCTCCTGCTCACAGAGAGTCATCGGCTGAGCTCTGCATATTCTTGTGATATTTTATGACAGAAACTCGAGAGGTGCCACGATCGTACAGTATGCGTTACATTCTAAAACTTTTCTTTGGTTGGCTGGCCTGGCAACATGCATAATTTAATGGCATGACAACGTTCTCTTGAAGGTTATTCACTTTTCATGATGTCGTAAGTGCAGGCTGTCGCTGTTTTGAGGCCGAAAGAAGAAAGAAGACAAATTTGGGTTGTTTTTTTCGTGAATGTTTTCTGGATTGGTGGTGTTTTATTTTTTGTGGCCGAAATGACGCCCTGCACACTGATGCCATGGCTTGTTCTGAGACCAGGGTGCGAAGGCAGATCGTGTTTTTTTGTGTGTAATTTTTTTTATTCGCACCGCCAACAGGAGGGATAATGTCTGAATTAATAGATAACATAGAAAAGGACACCAGCCCTTCAGAATTTCTTATCGTCACACAAAAACTCTTAACAGTTCCTAGCACTGCTGTTAAAATCATCTTCCTTTCTTTGCCGTAGCAATAACACCACTGGCCATGTGCGACGCTGCACAGAAAGCTTGAGTGAATCGTACTGGCCGACTGTGTTTTGTATCTCTGATTTATGACAAAGCGCACGGAGCCCGTTTGCTAGAGGTTTTATGGTAATGTTGGCACACTTTCTCACAATTGCAATGAAGGCAGAAATGTAATAATTAAAAGTGCATTGTGCCATGCCAGTGGGGTTTCCTTTAATGTAAATTATATCCGCGACTGCAAATATCATTCATCTTTTTCAAAATGTGTTTTAAAATGTGGTGCCCCATAAATATTCCTGTCAGAGCGGGCCAGCGGTTTTCCCATAGGTACACACGCTCCAGACTTTGTGGTGCATGCTGGTATGCACAGGTGTTTCTCTGTCTGACTCCCTGGGTTTTTCTGTACAAGGCACTCAAGAGAGAGAGCAGGCCTGAGAGAGCGGTGGTGCTGTAGCTGTGAATATACACCCTGACATGTGGAATGTGCGCACCTCCTGGGCTGAGCGAAGCCACGTTGGTGGGTCTAATACCGGCTCTCATTGCCCCTTGCCCTCCCCCACAATCTCCGTGGGGAGCATTTATTTCATCTGTGGAATTGTGTCAATGTTAATTAACTTTTTTTTTCAAGTTTCAACGTATACCGAGGTTATTTGTGAGAGACAGCCTTTGTCCTCGGCTGCATTTTAAGACGGGAAGTGATCTCAGTCTGATGCGATGCAAGGTTGAACGTCATCTTCACTGTACAGACGACAAAGATAATTATACAGGCATCAGAAGTCTCATTTCAGATGTATTTACTGCTCTTTGCTCCCTGTGGAGCATAAGGCCGCAACAAGCCCACGGCATGCCGAACGGCCTCATTTCAGAAGGTAGGAAAAATGAAAACTGGCTCGAAGCAACAGATTGAAATCCCTCGAGAAGCAACATTATGAAATTTATTTCACCTCTTTAATAAGTAACTAACATTGTAACGGTCCAGTTTTGCTGAGAGTGGGATGCAAAATAAAGCACAACAAACTCGGTGCAAGTTATCTGAAACCACACAAAAACAAAAAACAAGTTGAAAAATATGAGAGCTATGAAAAGGGGAGTAAAATATGCCAAACAAAACATAGGATTACACATAACTCTGTAAAACCATTACGCGGTTGCATTTACAGTTAAAGAGCCAGAGGCTCGCTGTGGCAGCAGCCCTGTTCCATCACCCGTGACTGGAGACTTGCTTTGGTGAATCATTATTTAACATAATCGCCCACCTGAGTATGTGGTCCGCTCCCCTGCCTGATTTAGTCCGGCATCCGCCTCTTTGGGAGGGAACAAAATATAACAACACCACTATAGGGCTCGGCCACCTGTTGCCGCGTGGAAAACGCGGTGCTTGATTTAAGGTTTTCTTATTCATAACACGGAGGTGGAGGGGCAGCCCTTGCAATGATTTGCTCACTCCACTGCTGGCGGAAGGGCCTCTGCTTCGTGGGAATTCTTTGAGAGCCCCTTTGGAGGGTATTTGGCCAACTATTCTATGCTGGCCAGACGTCTTGGAAGAGGTGGGAGTATCCGCGGTTCCGGTTGCCGAATGAATACATTCTAAGGTCGCACTCATTTCACACAAAGAGCTTGCCACAAATGAACTCGTCAAGGAGCATAAACCATCGCGCAAACTCCAGTCATCCTCGCAGTGGCTTTTGGCTCACCATCGAGCAATGACGCGCTTCTGCCACCGTCTGGAACGCTCTTCTTTACGACATTAGGAAACCACTGGAGCTATGCACTTTCAAATCATCTCGATTGAAAACTGACTTCTTTAGAACGGATTTTTGTGTTTATGTTGTTGTCCGTCCCACGCACCTCTGATTAGCATGGTCGACTACGTACGGTGCGAAAGAAGTTCAACATACATACACATTTGACCCCACCATACGCGACCTGCCCATTGATGTGTAACCGTTCATATTGTTGGGTGGACAGCGTGGGGGGTACTTAAGATACTATCGAACCGGCGGACATCTGGATGGCAACTCCGTTATGCTAACACCAAGGCAGCATCCTCATTCGTAATACTGTAATATTATGCTGCAAATTATCTCGAGGAAGCCTTGCATAAACAGGGTCTCGAGAAGCGTTGAGCGACGGGACATTATGCATTTTAAACGTGACACTCGGTAAACAACCCGCCACAGAATGCTTTCCAAACGAGCATTTTATTTGCCAACGTGTCACCCATCCAAAAAATGCCGTAATTTTGTCAGGGTACGGGCTCCGGCTCGCTGATTTAGAAACGGAACACTCAGCTTGGCTCAGCGTTTACCACTTCCCTAATTGGTGGAGAATGCGAGTCGGTATTCTTCAGAGTAAGTGAAGTCTGCAGCACACTCGTGGGAGCTAGATCTTTTAGAACACAATTAATAAAAGTTGGCACTCAACAGGTGACCTCGCTGTGTGTTAATGATGTGGTTTTTCAACTTTTTAGTGCCATGAAATTCCTTCCATCACAACTGTGCAAATCCATTGAGTAGAAGTTCCTTTGAAGCTTAAATAGATGGCATTATATGTGCGCGGAGCAGTCAGAATGTTCCCAAGTAACTGCAGTTGGAAAATAAAAGTATGCGGAGATTAGACTCATTGTAATAGTAGCTGCTTTGTACTGGTTGGAACCTCCTGGTTACACCTGCCCACAGGGGATTATTGTGTCCGTCCTGCATGGGAGGGGTGGGGCTGGGTGGAGAGGGGAGGGTGGGGAGGGGCTGGGTGGGGATGGAGAGACTGGGTGGGGAGGGGAGGGTGGGGAGGGGCTGGGTGGGGAGGGTGGGGCTGGGAGGGGAGGGTGGGGATGGGCTGGTGGGGCTGGGTGGGGAGGGGCTGGTCACCCCGTGGTGCCCTTATAAAACTCAACGTTTAACCTACTCACGCCGGCTTGCGCCCGCCCTCACAGTCGGCTATATTTGCGGAATACACCACGCCGCCGTTGACCCTGGCCATTAACCGAGCAACCCAACGTTCCTAACAGCTCCCTCCGCAGGAATGCGTTATTTCGGTTAAACACGTATTGCACTCAGTAAATCATTTGTCATTTTTTCCTCAATTTGATCAAAACTGTGCTTTCGACATCGTCTCACGAAACAAAGATTCCACATGGATCGCGTGCACAGCAGTGCACTCCTCCACATTTGAGACGGACATCACAGTGCTCCCTCTGAGAATCTTTCCAATTGACCTCTGGTCTACACCGTAGGGGTCAGCACTTTCCCACCCATCCAACCTGCCACCAAGAGTGGCAATCGTCGCTTGACGCTAAAACCTGTGTTTATAATTCTCAGAGAGGGACTTTAGCCAAATTAAATGCCCAACTCAATTTATTGTGATGGGGTTTTATTGTTGTTGTGCAGTCAGTGATGACCGGGCTGAAACTCTAAACTCGCTAAGCTTGCCCATCCGTTTTAAATCACACGGACGGCTGCTTGGATTTGAACTGAGGATCTCAGCAGTGTTAGCTCGGTACGCTCACCTCCCAAGCTAGTCGGCCACCTCGCACATTGCAATTCAATAAAAGTATCCGTCCGCCAGGCTCCACGAGACGTTAAATACGGGCTGACGTTAGTGGCCTTGGCTCAACGGGTTATTGGTGTGTCGGTGGCATGGAGCTGGCACCGCTGAGAGGATGGGTTCAAACTACGAGTTGATGATCGCAACCCCATTCACCCACCACCATCATGCACAAACGCACTATTATCGTATTACATATGGTAGTGTACTTCGTGTGATTTATTCCGGCTTTGATCATTATAATTGTCATAATAACGTTGATTTGCATAACCTTTGATGACCACTGTTTGAGGGGCATATTAATCAAAAGTATCGCTGATAATTGATCATTGTTTTTTTACCCTTTTATCTGCCAACAAAACTGAAACTTTTTTTAATAAGGAGTCATGTTTGCATTGACCACAATACCTGCGGTCGGAATGAAAAAAAACACAACTCTGATAATGTATGCACTGTCCTTCAAACTGATTGGTCCACACCCGAGACAGCTTTTTTAGAGCCTAGTCTCACATGGTGTTGGACCAGATGACGCCAAAAGGCGCACAACTCAAAGGCAATGCACCATCAGAGTATGAGAGCTCGGGTTAAGCATTTACACCATTGGAACCTCCTTTGCCAGTAGCAAAACGTGATCATTGTTTTTTACCCTTTTATCTGGCAACAAAACTGACACCTTTTTTACAATCTCAGCGGTGTTAGCTCGGTATGTGTCAGTTTTGTTGCCAGATAAAAGGGCAAAAAAACAATTATCATGATTTGCTACTGGCAAAGGAGGTTCCAATGGTGTAAAAGTATCTCTATCGTGTGGCTAAAGATGCCTATTCTATAGTTGTGACTTTAAATGAGTTTTTGCTATTCTCTCAGGACCATTCTTTGTCACAAGGTGGTACACTGCTCACTCTTCAGAAAGGATTCCTCTTTTAGATTTGAAGCTTTCGTGACTGCAAGGATTCATATTCTTAGGTTTTTTTCGGTAAAGTCACGTAGGTAAAACATTTTAATTAATAAAAGTAAAATAAAAATAAAATAAAAATCACGACGTTTTGGAGGCAACAAAAGCTTCCGTCTTCAGGTGGAATGGTTCCACCTGCTGTGACGGTTCCAGCTGAAGACGGAAGCTTGTGTTGCCTCCGAA
>CM025673.2:4578179-4589144 GCA_014621495.2 Entosphenus tridentatus
GTGGTGGTGGGTTGGTGGTTGTGGTGGGTTGGTGGTTGTGGTGGGTTTGTGGTGGTTGTGGTAGGTTGGTGTGTGTGTGTGTGTTACAGTGTGTGTGTTGTTACAGTGTGTGTGTTGTTACAGTGTGTGTGTGTGTGTTACAGTGTGTGTTACAGTGTGTGTGTGCGTGCGCCTAACACCGGTGACGATAATCGGCACCGGTCCTGGGCCTTCCCTAGGTCTACCCAGCCTCAAATGATTTACCTGGTTGCGTTACGTGTAAAACATCGCCACTAGGGGAGATAAAGGCGGCCGGGCGTGGTTGCTGGCCACCCAGCCCCCTCGTGGTGTCGTGCCGACCTTAATAGGTGCTCGCCAACAGTCTGTGAAGGATATATGTGGTGCGTGTGTGCATCTCCCTGTGTCACCGTGTTGTCAATGTGCGGGCCTTTGATTCCCCTACTCACCCACCCACCCAGCCTCTCTCCACGTATTTGTTGATGGCAGCAAGCGCATTGTGTGTGCAGGTTTGCCTCGGAGATGCCAAAGTCGATGTTCTTGACTAAGAGAATGAGAAAGAGGGCTTCCCCAAGCGAAGAGAGAGTTTGAGTAGTTTTTTTAACCCAATTCCTCATCAGATCAACCAACCACAAACCCAGGGTTGGGTTACTTGTACAGAGCCATCGGGGTTTTTTTATTTTTTTTGGAGGGTTTGCACGGACACAATCGTGGTTATTTTTTGTTGTTGTTGATGTCTGTGGTGGTTATTATTTCAGATGTTCTTTCGGTGGTGGGGGTCCCTTGCAAGGGTTTTTTCGCTGGTCTGGCAGGGTTCAATGCTTGACCCCAGGCTCTCTGGCTTGTTGGTCAATGTGGCTCACTGGTTGGCTTCGGCCACACGAAGCTGTTTTTTTGATCAGTGCCTATAACATGCTTAGGATTGTGTGTTGGATAGCAAGGACTCGCATTTGAATTTCCCCGATGGCTCGTGGGAGTCTAATGCGTTTCATGTTCGTAATGAAACGTTCTGACACACTGCCTTATTCATATTAATGACTCGCATCATTTATGCCGGAGATGTTAAAGATTTAGGCCACTGAAAAGTAAGTGCCCGTCATGTTTTTATTTATTAACTCTGGCCCAGCTGGCAATGTGGCCACATATAATATTGTACAGAATTGAGTTTATTAACGCATTCATTTGTGACTTAAATGAGCCATCGTTAAGGGTTTATTTTACTCTCCACCCGTGATCCATAAACACTTTGGTGGAGATTTCGATTTAAAGCTTTCGTGACTGCAGGGATTCATATTCTTGGTTCTTTCGGTAAAGTCATGGAGAAGGGAAACAGAACTGTCGGAAAGACAGCGTCCTAAAGACAGCGTCCTAATGTCCTAATGTTAGGATGCTGTCTTTCCGACAGCTCTGTTTCTTCACCTGAGGACGGCTACTTGCGTTGTGGCCGAAACGTCGTGATAATTTTATTTTATTATGTTTTATTTTTATTATTTTATCATTTCCCTTCTACGTGACTTTACCGAAAGGACCAAGAATATACTTTGGTGGAGTGCACAAATAAAGAGGTTTGTTACGCGACACTTTATAACAATGTAAATGTGTTTTTTGGCGTGTTGTTATAGATAGACGTGTATTATGCGAACCAGCTGTAAAAGAAAAAGGGATGAGTTAGCAGGAATTGCGTTGCCTGTCCCCGGCTGCATTAGCTCGAACTGAAGATGCGCGTCTGGGTTGTTTAGTTCCAAAAAGCTGGGAGTTCGAAGCCAAAAGTAATCGTTGCGTTTCATGGTTGAACCCAGAAAACAAGGCAGTTCTTAGTCACTGCTGTGATCCTGGCCAAGGGCTCATTATTAAATCTGTCTGTCCATTGATTTGGTCAAGAAGATGTCAAATTGATTTGGTGCAGTTTCCATCTGGTGCAGTGCACCTCCAAGCCACCTCGGCTCCCTTGCACGCCCCTTTTTAAAAGGAGAATTTAAAAGACTTAAAAAATTCGCATTCGTGTGTGGCACCACGCGGCTCGTGCGAGTCTCAAATTGGCCACATGCCGGGAGACAAATGTACGCCGCTTTTGCCGGTGTCCGAGTCTTTGGGAGTCAGGAGGAGCAGCAGTGGGCATTGTGCTACTGATGGGACACACATGTTGTCTGCCCCCAGCGGAATGTTTGGACAATTTGAAGGTCCTCAAGAGTGCGACTGAGATATGATACAATGAAAAGAAAACAACGTGTCTTGACAGTGTAAAATTGGAGCAGATATGATGAATGGCTTGGTTTTTTTTTCTTCTACCCCTGTGTTCTGTCAATTTAATCGTACAAAAATTTTTTTAAATCACCCGCGGCCGCCCCCTTCACCCCCCCCCCCCAGAATAAAGTTTCCCACAAATGGACAGTTTGAAGGGCAAATGGTAAATTTCATATATTATCTTCCCGTGTTGTATATACAGTGGGGAGTTGTGGCAGAGCGGTTAACTCGGTATGCTATGATCCTGGCAACCCGAGTTCGATTCTTGCTCACAGCCAACATCGCTGACAAAATTCGTGACCAGTCCTGGGCCTCCCCTAGTTCGACTCGGCTTTAAATTGAGTACCTGCTGCAATGCGTAAATATCAGCATTGGCAGTGCTGGCTACCCACCCCCTCGTGTGCCATGTTTCATAGGTGCTTGCTAACAGCACTTGTTCTGACAGTCTGTCAGAGAGCTATAGCAGGAGATCTTTGTCTTTGTATATACAACGTAATCGGCCGCAGCCACGCACTGTGTATGAATTACACTGTCGTGCAAAAGATGCTGTACGTTGGGCTTTTGCAGCTTCAAAGCTCATGCTCTCTACCCATGAATTGTGCTCTGGTTAAGATTACACTGGCCGCAGCCAGTCGCAGCCCTCCCAAAGTGGCACTCCAGGCAGCTTTCTATTAGGAGGAGCCTGCGATCGTATCCACAGAGAGCGTCTTTAGGGTACGGCGATACTGGTGCCGTCAAGAGAACAATTTACAAAAATGCCGGTTGTTTCTACAAGGGCATGGTAGTTCTCGATTGACAGCAAGGGTCCCCCATGCATCCTAATGGGATTGCCACCCATGCCTCCGGGTGAAATCCAAGCACCCGCGTTCAATTGGATTTGATTTCCCGCTCGGTTGCACCACCGGGCCCGCCGAGGGCAAACCACCACCGGCAGCGGCCCACCAGGCGCGGCACGGCACGGCGAGACGGGCGGCGGGCGATGGCGTGGACACCCGGGACACCCGGGCGCGGACACTTGGGTTGGGGGGGGAAGACTCTTGTTGTTTATGATGAGCAATCTGCGTTGGTCACCGGCGAGGCGTTTTACAGGCCTTGCTTGCGTGCGCGGCCACAGATGTGACGGCTTAAGCAGGCGCTCGTGAAGATGGGTCCGGTGCGCGCGCACACGCAAGGCCCCGAGCTTGGCAGCTTGCAGCAGCAGTTTGCGCAGCGTCAAGGTAACGGCGGCGGCCGATTTCCCCCGACACAATTTCCTACAAATTGCCTGCGGTCGTAGCAATTGACAGGTTATCCAGGATTATCGCGTTATTGCTCTTTGGAGGGGGTCCTCTTGTATGAACGTCTGCACTCTCATTGTCGGCATGATAATTTTGCTGTGATCAAGCGCACACGCAACAGGTTATGCTGAGATTGACGGTGCATTTGGCCCAAGTGTTTTGAGTCCTCCAGGCACAGTGCAGCGTACGTGAAAAGTTAATTTCCGAAATGCATTTCTGCATTCACTTAATAAAATGTCCTATGGAGTGGTATGTGTTTGGCTTGTGCTCCTGTACAATGTCGGCTTTCTAGGGATACCAGTTCCTAAACAAATTCCATTGCTCATGCCCCGGATAGGACTTTGCAAACGCAGCAGTAGTAGGAGCCAATGCCTGTTCAGTACACGTGGGATGAAATTAAATATAGGCGCCGAAGTGGATTGGCTTGTTGTGACTGTAAACGTGACTGAGAGCGATTGAGGAGACGTTGATCTTGCGTCTTTGAAGACCTTCGGCTCCGTCGGTGGCGTTGAAATACCCTGGTGCCTTAAATTGGCGACATAAGCTCCGTCCGTGTTCACGAATTGAAGTTGGAACCGCAGACTGATGGCCTCCAGCAACTTGGAGAAGCCGGGGTGGAAGGGTTATTGGATGACAGCACAGTATGGCAGTGGGGCAGTTCTAAGGGTTTTGGGAGTAGAGCACTCGGAACGATTGTCGTGAAGTCGTCCTTTACTTGGACTTTGTATGGCAACCAATTAGGACCGCAATTAAGGGAGAACTGAAATGTGTCCACCTTTCTTAACGGCGGTGACATGCTCATAAATACCGCGGCGGTGCCGTCCATGCTGGGATTGTCTTGGTGCATCGAGATTCGTGCACGTGTCAAACCACTGATTTATTCCATTAATAAGCCATATTTTCTAAAATCGATAGACAATTACCTTCAAAATGACACCCAATACTGTACTCAAAATGTAACAATATAGATAAGCAGACGAAATGTCTCTTTGTTTAGTTATATATTTTATATCTATTTATATCCTTTACAATGATGCGACGATTATTTAGTGTTGTGTATTCGGCTGATTTAGCAATTTTCACTGAGGTTGCCCGATTTGTTCCACTATCCTCGTGAGGTGATGCATCAATTAATACATATGATCAAGCTCACTATTTACACGTTAAAATCGTGTGCAAGAATTAAAGTCAGTGGTGTCGCAATTGAGTGTGCAGGCGGTGCAATTGCACCGGGTGGTCATGCCAACCGTGCCTCGCCACTGAGCGAGGTTCTTAGATTTGTATATATTGTGGGTAATGAGTTGACGTTGCCACCAACATCGGCGAACGGCTGCTCGAATTCGCGAGAGTCTTAACAAAAGAAAGTATACTAATATACCGTCGCAACCCCGAATCGTGGCAAATGCATTCCACCAATAGGCATCACGTGAACACCATGTGGTGAAAATCAACAGTATGTGGGAGAGTCTAGTCTCCTCCATAGTAATGTGGAATTTCCACCGCTGGCTTGGCAACACATATGGGGACGTGCCCTCTCCCGGTGCTGGGTTCAGTTTGACGGACACTTTGACCGTTTCGATCGTCACTTTATTTTGGCTTTTGTGTTTTGGAACCGTGTTCACGCCACGACGTTTTCGCATATTTGGCCCGGCGCACTCGTCCAGGTCGGTGAGATTTCCGTCCCGGGTCTATTTATAGCGCCTCGGTGTAGGTCCCTTCGTTTGCGCGTCTGCATTTGCACACGCGCATCATCGCAGACGCTGTAAGCGAAAGCGAGCACTGTAATGGCAATACAGAGACGCCTTGTTGGTGAAATGTCCAAGTGTATTTTTTTCCCGTCGAATTCACATGCATGAGAGAGAGAGAGAGGGGGGAAAAAACAACCCTGCGAATTTAAAGGTAAGTGGGATAATTTAATATTGGCCACAGTAGCATGCTTGTCAGAGCGAGGGTTCGTGCGATTATTTTTCCATGGAAGGCGCTCGCTCGGTGTATGACGCTAATCAGAAGAGACATCTGCTTCGCATTTAGAGGCTGAGTAATTCCGAGCTGAACAGACCTCTGCTATGTGGGGCGGGGGGATGGTTTAGAACCACAACTAAAATCAATTAATGAAATCGATTAATTCTCCCGGATACTTTACACAGTCGCCCGCGTGTGCTGTTGTCACTCAGAGGTGGCCCGGGGTGTCTCGTCGCGCGAATACCGAGAACCCAAAGCCGCTCTTTGTCTTGTTCGTGAAAGAATAAAGCGTGGCGCTAACAAAAGACCTGTTTGCATTTGAAGTTGTTAGGAGCAGTCAATTGTGACGATTCCGTTGAGGATTCTCCCCCCCTTCCTCACTGCCTGTGTGTACGCACGTGTCTTTGGCGACCGTGGGGTTAAAGGTTAACATTTAAGTGAAGGAAGTGTTTTTTTATATCATGTAGCTCGATTTGCAAAATTATCCACTTTGAGGTTTCAATCTCGTGCCCCCCACAGTTTCTGTTCTATTCACAGGTCAGTCTGTTTGCTCACACAGGGCCGCTGAAAGTGGCCAGTGTACACAGTAGGGAGACTTGGGTTGAAGGGATTTCTCCGTGGCCTGCTTTTGTAAGGGAGGCAAAATGCCTCTCTGACACACAAATACTGTTGTCAAAGTACGCACCAAATTGACAACTGCTTATGAAAAAAGAACCATCGCAATTTTGTTTTAGAGGAATTAGTTGTAAGCTCCAGATTAATGTTGTTATATAAGCCTCATAGTTGTCGTACCATCTCACCAAATGTTTTTAAGCCAAATGCATTTCCACCGAATTTCATACCGATTTCAAAACGTAATAAATTGCGAATGCCCATGGATCACGAACACCCATGGAATGTGACACTTTCCAACATGTGTTTATCTTCAGGTGTATTTAATTAGCATTGTGAAGGGCGATTCGTATCTGTTAGGGATAATATGGTTTTGTGTATTTTTAAATAAGCCCTTTTGCTCTGCATTTTGAATCCAAGTTTTGGGAAAAGGCTTTGATCAATGTGCCCCATTTTCAATCGCACAAGTCCCTAATAGCAATACAACTTTAAATTAAAGTTGTGTTTGTATTGGATAAAATCCTTAAGAGTAATCGCGACCCCTTCCTTTACAGACAGATGTACGAACAGAGCTAATGCGTAAAGATTTTAAACCTAAAGTTGGAAACCGTAAACAAAACATACGCCCTCTGCCCATGGTGCAATTCTGACCGTCACCCACTGAAATCCGTTGTGGTGAGATGTTATCTCCCTCTCCTGGGATGCAGGAGGTCGTAGGTTTGATCTCGACCCTGATGCCTCTATATTTGGAGTTTGCATGTTCTCCCCGTGGTCGCGTGGATTTTTCTCCGTGTCCTCCGGTTTTTCCATAGACATTGAGAAACATGCGGTTGGAGTATTTGGCTGCTATACATTTAAACATGATAAGCCACTTCGTTGACCTATTGATAAAGAGCTATATAGCTTAGAGGGCCTTACCTGGTAAAATAAAAGTTCAGTTGAATCCAGACACTTGTGACGATCTGTATCATAGTGCAGTGGCATGTCACACCGGTTGGCTAGTGTCAGTTTTCAGTTTTTCAGTTTAATTTAGTTTCAGTTTAATTTATTAGGATTTACCCTGTGAGCCATTCGGCTCTTGATTTGGGTTCAACCACAACAAACAATACAATTACAAGATACACCTAAAATTCATTGTACACAAATCTGAACGTCAGGTACGTAAACAATAACATCCTACAGAAAAAGCACAACCCATCCATTCTGTGTACAGAAAGTGCAAAAAATCCCATTTCGATGTTTGATCCCAATAACAATCATAATACAATACAGATAAAAAAAATGTAAGTATAAATCTATACTAAATCAAAAATACGGGCCAAACCAAGCCCCTCTTAAACTTACTAAAACAATGTGAAGGCTGGGGGGGAGCCAGATATTAAAGTCGTACTTCGCAGTTCAACCAAGCGCTGAGGGACAGCAACTGGTGGCAGCTGACCATCCGTCGGCATGAAATTTTAGACCCTCGTAGAAACAATTAGACCGTAATAGCGAAAGTCCATCGGACTCGCTTTTGGTCGTCGTTGCATAATCTGGTGGTGCAGGAAATGTGCCGCGTGTCGGTTTACGGTTACTGACAGGCAGGAGAACCGTCTGCGAGGTGGTGGGGGGGGCAACACTTTTGGAGGTGACGTCGGCAGAATGATCTGCTCCTGTGTCCTTATCTCTCCCTAGCTTACGTAAATCGCTTCCTCCAGTTGCCAACATTTTTCTTAGTCATAACAGCATGGCACCGTGCTCACTCCGCCCCCACCGCTTTTGTTTTTAGTTTCGCATTGGTATCACGTGACTGTTATTGCAAAGTAACGATGTGGTGGTTCCTCATTTCCAGTATTTGTTGAATAGACGGGGAGTTCTCGACTTACGAACATAATTTGTTCCTGGGGCCCGTTCGAAAGTCGAATTGTTCGCAAGTCGGAACACAGGAAACGACTGTATATTTAAATGTCCACACTCACACAAACACACACTCCCAGCACAAGGCTGACTCAAGATCGCTCAGCCGAACAATATAGTCCCGCGGTTCAATTTGCAAGTGAGAGTTTGCGTTTTAAGTTAATGATAATTTTTTGTTTTAATTGAAGCTGGTTCGTAAGTGTGGGTTGTTCGTAAGTCGGACTGCCTGCATATATATGGCGGCTCGGTGACCGTGGTACCGAGATTTGTACTCGAGACTGTCCGTCAAGAGCTTACCCTCTCGCTAATGTGTGGGTTTTATTCTGGGTACTCGGGTTATCTCTCCTGCATGTGAAACAATCATGAATGGAATTGGTCAAATCATTCTTCCGAAAAAAAGTCTTGAGGCCCGGCGTGGCTTTCCCGGGTAAGCACAACTTATTATTTTAGATATTTGTAACTTTTTGAGCATCCTGCGGAGCACATCTAATAACCTTCTCACCGTAGCCAGAACCACCACCTTCCTGGCTGAGCGACGTTTCTCTGTAGCTGCACCAGCCCTCTGGAACTCTTTCCTACAGCACACACGCAGCAGCGTCCATCGACCTTTAAGTAGCAGTTCAAGGTTCACTTGTCCAGGCCCTCACCTGTTCAGGCCCTCACCTGTTCAGGTTCTCACCTGTTCAGGCACTCACCCGTCCAGGTTGACATACGAGGAACTTTGAGCTCTGGCTCTGCGCCTCAGAGTTCTTGAGCAAAAATTGCATCAGATTTGCGAAATATGCGCGGGTTATAAATTGTTTATTAATAATATGTTTTGTTAATTTTTCTATTCTGTATAATTTAGTTTCTTTATGTAAAACCAGATTGATTATATTTTTTACTGTAAATAAGCGTATTCTGCAGACTGCCATGTTTGTATGTTTTTTTACCCGATGCGTACTTAAACAAGCCCTCACTGCCACAGTGTAGGTGAATGGCACTTTGGCGCTATTTGAAGTGAGTGTCTGATTTAGGTGACCGCTTTTCCACAGCATTTGCTACACCGTGCGGGATTTCCTTCCGTCATTGGGCTCTGATATTCGACGGTGACAATCCCTCGTAGTCTCTCATTATGCTGGTAGGAACCCACTGGTTTCACCAGCCCACAGGGGATTATTGTGTCCGTCCGTCTGTCGTGCAGGGAGGGACTGGGTGGGAAGGGAGGGGCGGAGTGGGGAGGGGAGGGTGGGGAGGGTCTGGGTTGGGAGGGGCTGGCTGGGTGGGGAGGGGCTGGTCACCCCGTGGTGCCCTTATAAAACTCAACGTTTAACCTACTCAAGCCGGCTTGTGCCCGCTCCCACAGTCGGCCATATTTGCGGAATACACCACGCCGCCGTTGACCCTGGCCATTGACCGAGCAACCCAACGTTCCTACCAGCTCCCTCCGCAGGAATGTGTTTCTCGCACGAGCGACGGAACTCATTCACAGTTCTGCCGTGCCGCCGTAGAGGGCACGCGTGACAACACTTGCTCGGTGGAACCAACCAGCTGCCGCGTGCCGTTTTTTTTTTCTCTTTGGGTCCGAGGACTTTTGCCTGACGGCTAATTGCTCGGTGTTGATTGCGGATTACGTTTAATCAAGCCGGCTCATGCTTGTCAAGTGCATCGGACACGCCGGGTTGGTGGCAACGCGCGGTGGAGTTCGCCGAGCGTTTGGGGGCAACCGCCGCGTTTCTCGCGGGTGAACGCGGGCTCCCGCCTCGTAGAGGTTGTTTGGGTTTTTTCTTCCAACCACCCATTTTCAGCCTCGCGTGGATTGTAACAGGCAGCCGGGTGTGACGGATTTCCTTTTATCTGGCAGCTGGAGAGACAAGAGGTGGCTGAATTGCTTTGTGATGAGACGAATATACGGCGGTTCCAAATGTCTTGTCATTCATTGCTAACCCCCACCCACAATCCCATTTCGTTCGTCCCTAACTGTGATGGACAGTCCCAAGCATGAGGGAAGCACCGCATTATTAGTAGGAAAAGTGGTGTTTGTCTACGGACCCTCGTAATGTATTTCTACGCCGTCGGCCCGATTTTCATGCATAATACAATTGGAATTCATATAGCGGCTAAATGCGACTGCATCTAAGGATTCTGTCCAGAAAGTGTGGGTATATATCTACTTTATGGAGACATAGACCGTCGGTCCATAGCAGAGGTGAACAGGAAGGACCTGAGCCTGGACTGGAAAAGAAGCAGGGATTCATATTCTTGGTTCTTTCGGTAAAGTCACGTATGAGGGAAATAATCAAATAATGAAAATATATAACTATAAAAATCCTCACGACGTTTCGACTGCAACACAAGCAATCATCATCAGGTGTGAAATCCACAGCGATAAAATTTGAAAAAAGTGAAAATTTCTTGATGTGGATTTCACACCTGATGATGATTGCTTGTGTTGCAGTCGAAATGTCGTGAGAATTTGTATTGTTTAATATTTTTTATTATTTAATTACTTCCCTTCTACGTGACTTTACCGAGAGAACCAAGAATATGAATCCCTGCAGTCACGAAAGCTTTAAATCAAAAAGAAGCAGGGTTGTCAACAGCACAGATGGCTGAGAGAATGGAGTTCTATACGATACGTAGTCAGCAGACGAGAATGAGTAACCTCCCACGAGACCAACATTGACTGGAGGCTTTAACAGAAATGGTTTGTTATTTGGGTGGCAGGATGACAGAGTGGTAACACTTGGGTTCGAGTCCCAACTTGAGTGCCTTTTTGCATGAAGTTTGTATTTTCTCCCTCTGCCTTCAACGTTCTCAGATTTCCTTCCATAGCTAAAAAAAGTATTAAGACTCGATGAGGCTTTCCTGGGTAAACAGGCGCAGTAATAATAATGAAGTGGATAGTGTTTGGAGTGCATGAGTGAGATGAGAGGGGAGAGGTAGGAGAGTGCGTGGAGGGGAGTAGAGTGAGATGAGAGGGGATATGTAGGAGAGT
>CM025673.2:4589154-4607705 GCA_014621495.2 Entosphenus tridentatus
GAGTAGAGTGAGATGAGAGGGGATATGTAGGAGAGTGCATGGAGGGGAGTGGAGTGAGATGAGAGTTGAGAGATAGGAGAGTGGTCGGAGGGGAGTGGAGTGAGATGAGAGGGGAGAGGTAGGAGAGTGGGCGGAGGGGAGTGGAGTGAGATGAGAGGGGAGAGGTAGGAGACTGCGCATAGGGGAGGAGAGTGAGATTAGAAGGGAGAGGCAGGAGAGTGGGCGGAGGGGAGTGGAGTGAGATGAGAGGGGAGAGGAAGGAGAGAGGGCAGCAGAGGATAACGTTCTGTCTATAGCCATTACCAAAGGTAGCTCAAATCGGCAAGGCCGCCGTCTGCTTTGACCATCGCGTCAAGACGTGAATCCTCCGCCGTGTGAGCGACTGCGATTCCGGCGTGTCGTTGCAGCAAATCGAACGTTCGTGTGAGAATCTCTGCAGCATCCGACAAGGTCCCCACCGCCCCCCCCCCCGCCTGTGCCGCCGTGCCCTCTCACCGCAATGTAAAACGCCGCCGGGCTCGTGGGAGCCCACGCGCTCTTGGCGGAAAAGACCGAGTAATCTCCCGTGACCCGGTTTGAGAGACGGCGCGGGCTGGTCGTAACGTAAACGCGGAGCGACGAGGCGAAACGCGGCCGGGCGATAAGACGCAACATTGTGCCGGCGAGCAGTTTTTATTTACACTGGTCTGCAGCGATTTGTTTTTTTTTACTTGACACATTTCGAGACTTGATCGTGATCTCAACACGCCACTGCCGAAGGTGAGGTTCGGCCGGGCTGTTACATTGCTTGCTCGGAGATTCATTATTTTCGTGTTCATCGTACCAACTTGGTCAGATCACTGACGACCATTTGTGTGGTCGCGGGGGGAGCGGCGGGGCACAGGCTCCCTGCCCACGGTCAGTGATGGTGCTTATATCATCATCATCATCAGCCGTGCACGGCTTTTGGAACCGATGACGCTGCAGCAGATGAGTGAGGCGTCATCGGATTTACAACCCAGGTGCAGTTGCTGTTCTGCTCCTGGTTACTTGGACGACGTATGACTGGAAACGCTTCTTTAGATGTTCGTCATGTCGATTGGGTGTACATGCGCAGGCCTTTTGTCATTCCACTGCTGGATGAGAGCCTCCCTCATGATGTGCGGGTCATTGGGTTTATTTGGTACAATGTGGCTGTA
This sequence comes from Entosphenus tridentatus, assembly GCA_014621495.2. Classification (NCBI taxonomy): domain Eukaryota; kingdom Metazoa; phylum Chordata; class Hyperoartia; order Petromyzontiformes; family Petromyzontidae; genus Entosphenus; species Entosphenus tridentatus. The sequence goes on from CM025673.2 coordinate 4,590,333, forward strand.
ATTGTCTTTTTTTGTTCAAAGGTATCTAAATAGGAAACTAAATCTTAAATTGCTATCTAATTTTTTTTTCATTGAATAACGTGTTATTGTGCCTCTCTTTGAAGTTTGTGGAAATAAGTGACGACCGTGTTTCAATCTGCTGCTCGATGAAGGCCGCCATCTCCATGCCGTATCAAGTCACGTGCGTTGTTTGACTATACTTCACCACGCTGGTCAGTGCGGGTTGGTGAAGGGGCGTGGAGCTGGGGATCGGTTCGGAGCTCCGAGAAACTCGACGATTTTAGGCATTTGGCCGAATTGCGGCCGCCCTTTGTGCAAGGAAACTTTTGCGCGCCAGCTTTGTACGTTGGGTAGCGTTTGGACTTTGGTTCTGGGGCAACTCGCGCGCTATCGATCGGAAATGTGTCCCAATTAAATGCCGAGACCGGTTCAGGTCCAATTTTGTGGAGCAGTCACGATCGAAAGTGGCCTTTCCTGCATTTTCTTGAATCAATTATGCAATTACTTGCATGTCCCCCCCCGTTGCCTGCGGAGTAGCAGCGAGAGAGAGGTGAGGTTACAGTGCGACGGTGATGTTTTTTTATTCGTCCAGGCTCTGTGCGTTACACCACCACCTTTGACCAAATCGTGGTGAATGCGATTGACCTCGTCGGATCTCGCAAACGAGGCAGGTTTGAGCCCGGATAGCACCTGGATAGGTGATCACCGAGCACGGCGGCTATGTCGTGGGTGTCGGAGTGCAGTTGCAGTTTCATTTATTAGGTATAGCCCTGTGAGCCATTCGGCTCTTGAATGGGGTGCAACCGTAACAAACAAAAACATGAACAAGAAAACATCTTAAAGTGACGACGCACAAACAGAAAAAAAAGAAGTTCAACAAACATACATTCAGCGTAACCCATCGTCCTAATGTACATATATTCAACGCTGTCTTTCTTTGCCAAATCCGCAGTGACTAGTTGTGGTGATGTATCCTGCGATTAGCACGGTTGGCTACATACGATGCAAAAGAAGTTTTACGTACGTACAAACAATCCCCGTGGGGGTTGAATTGCAGGGTGTGGGGGAAGCCCCCTCATCCGGCAGTGTCATTGACAAAAGGGCTGTGCATATCCACGCCCGGGTAATCGGCCGCGTAGCGCATGCAACCATCACCGTGATGGTCGCAATCAGCTCATGTATGCATATGTACGTACATACATGCATGTGTACACCGTCACTGTGACGATCACAGTGTGATCCTTGTAGCAATCTTGGCTTTTTTAAATCCTTTATATTAAGTTCACTTGCGCGCTTGCTTGCTTGCTTACGACCGTGCAAATCTTTCGGTCGTTTTTTAACCCACTTCCCGTGATCCAATCGAGCTGACATTTTCCACACAGACTCGTTGTGTGTGACAATTAATGTTCGTGAAATTATTTTTCCAAAATTTAACACTTTTTAGGACAAAAATATTATATTTAATTACCAATTGTTTAATGGTGGCATGCAATCATCTGACCCATAGGTGGCAGCCATCTCAAGCCAGAGGACGAGAGGACTCTAGCCGCCACGCATATAAAGGATTTATAGTGAAAAACTTTGTTTTTACGGGTTAATTTTTTCTTTATTTCATTGTAAATACTGAGACTGGGCTCGAATGGTCCTCGGCTCGAAGGAGTGCATGCATATATGTTAGTTGTTTCCCCTTATTTCCACGGGAAAGTCTCGCCGAGTCTCAAGACTTTTTTCAGGAGGGTCCTGCTCCGGTTTTTTTTTGCGGTAGAGGGTGATGTTGCTTCTGTGTAATCCCAAATAGGTAAAATGAAAGTAATTTGGGATTATTTTTTGTAGCTAATTTAAGAACTACAACTAACTCCTATTATTTGACCAGGTGAGGCCCGCTTGAGCTATATAGCTACTTTTCATAAGCCACCTCACCACAAACGATTATCACGTGGACATTTCTGGCCGAGATCCAGCAGTGAATTGACATTGGGTTGTAAACACTCGCCGTGAATTGCAGTGACGACCAGAGCACAAAATTGTCGCCAAATGCTGAGGTTTTTTTCTCCATTCCTTTAATTGTAAATGCTGAGACTGGACCCCCAGCCCCCCCTGGGGGGGGGGGGGCTAGGTTGGCCGTTGAGCTCATCAAAGGGAGGGCCCACATGCCGCATCGTTAGGGGGCTCTGGGCTGTGGCCGAGGCAGCAGGGCTTGGGATTATTGCTGGGCTTTGGTCTCCTTTTACAACCCCACCTCGATGACAAGTTGGGGCACGTCAGAGAGAGAGAGAGAGAGGCAGCTTGTAGAAAATACGGATCGGTCCATCTGGCGGTTAGGCTCTTCTCTTGTGGAGCACCTGGGGTCAGGGAGAAGCCTGCGTCATGACGGCAGGCAGGCGGCCCTGAATGTGCACGTGACTTTCAGCTGGTTTATTTATAAAATGTTTAAATTGTTTTTATGCCCCCCCCCCCAGTTATATTCCAGCTGTGTCGTGGGTACCTTGTCGCGAGATGAAGCAATTTCCTTTTGGAACTCTTGCAGGAAGCTTTGCACCATCCGGTGGCGTCGATTTCACTCTGGGAGAGATGGAAATAACAGACACTTTCTGAAATTACTTCATTGTACCTCCAGTTATTTTTCAGTGGGCACTTATTTTTCAAGGCATTGCAAATTTGTATTCGTCACTTGTTAGTCAAACAAAAACATTAACTCCATGAGCTGTAAAATGGACCATCTTGTTCAAATTCAAATTTAAAGATGATTGTTTTTTTTCTGTCATTTTGACTGAGCTGAGTCCTTAAAACTCGCTACACTTGAGAACCCGGTTTAATCACAGGGTCGCTGACACCCAAATTCACCCCCAGGATCTCAGCACTGCCAGCTCCATGCACACTGATGTGGCATTCATACCACCACTCCCAACCCCCCCTCCGAGACACCTGGCCACTTACATTTTTATTTTGTTTAACCGGTTAAGGACTCAAGAGACCAGGACGAGTCTCATTTTAAAGGGTGACCCTTGGTCGCCAAAATGACAGAACTTTACCCCTCGCCCTCCACGCGTGTCGTTGCTACATCCACGGTTAAATGTCAGCGAAGGTCTGTGTCTGCGTGCATCGAGGAACGTGAGCAAAAAATAATTGTGCACACCGGCACACCGCATCGAGTATAGCTCTGGCTGTGGTTATTAAACACGGTGCGCACCTAATTCCAGTTCACCGGCGACCCAGAAATGATTCGGTGAGAAATGAAGCCCGACAGACAGCATCTATGCGCACACACCGCAAAGCAAAGGATTCTAAATGGCAGGCGAGAAATACACGGGCGGCAGTTTCTGTTCCGTAAGCGCACGCGTGTTATGAATCGTGGCGTGGAGTAAATAAGTACGCGTGCGAGCGGAATACAGAGCTGGCATCGCGAACACACGTGATCAATCCCATTCGGCGTTCTAGCTTGCGCCGCCACCGCCGCTTCACGTGCGACTCTTAAAAATTAATTCCCCCCCCCCCCCCCCCCCTAAAAAGAAACCAGACTTGTTTGTTTTTCTTCAAACGCACAAAACAGTTTTTTGGCGTGTTGCGAGCGCTGAACTTGGCACGAATGTTTCTTGGGGGGCTGTGCACAGCTGCTGCGGCTCAGCCAAAGCAGCCTCCCCCCCCCACCACCCTCACTCCTCAGGAACCAGACGTGGGATTGTGGTTTGGTGGCAACTTTAAAAAAAAATTCCCCGTTAGCTCGGCAGGCCAAATCGCATGCCATCGTTTATTAAATGTGGAGTTTTTTTTTTAAAAGTAGACTCTCTGCATCGGCAAGGCCGCTCCCATTCATTTGAAAGTCTCGAGTTTTTGAGTACGGCACGACGTCGCGCAGCATGCTGCCAAACGCGGCTTTAGTTGCGCTGGACTTGCAACGCAGATGTCGCCGGTTCTACTCCCAGCGCCGGGCACGACAGTTTCAATAATGGGTAAGGTTTATTAAACGGCACTCATGTCTGTCCACCTAACAGTGTCAACTGGTACACCAAATGGAAATAATAAATAATAAAAATAAAACATATTAAAATATAGGATTTTTTATCATATTATTTTATTATGTTTTATTTTTATAATTTTATTATTTCCATTCTACGTGACTTTACCAAAAGAACCAAGAAGATGAATCCCTGCAGTCACGAAAGCTTTAAATCGAAAAATGGTACACCAAAGTTATTAAATCGGCAGTTTCGCATGTAGTGGGGTAAAATGTCCCTTTCAATATATTCGCATATCCAACCTATTCACATAGCCGCCCGTACCTCAATTCCCAGCTAGACAGATATACGAAATTGTACATCTTCTTGGTTCTTTCGGTAAAGTGACGTGACTTTACCGAAAGAACCAAGAAGATGAATCCCTGCAGTCACGAAAGCTTTAAATCGAAGTTGTACATGTCTGGCTTTTTGTGTGTGTTGAGTTTGTTGTCCTTCCCCCGCACCTCCGATTACCACGTACGGTGCGAACGAAGCTCAACGTACACGCGTACACACACACAATACGTGCTTCTTCTTGGTTCTTTCGGTAAAGTCACTTAGAAGGGAAGTAATAAAATAATGAAAATAAAACATAATAAAATAATTCTCACGACGTTTCGGCCACAACGCAAGCAGCCGTCCTCAGGTGAAACCAGGTCTGTCGAGGCGACAGCGTCTGAATTAAACAGCACACGTGCTTGGAGCATATATATATGCTTCAAGCAGTCACGAAAGCTTTAAATCGAAATACAATACGTGCTGTACACATTCTCGGTGCGGTAATTTGTGTTGTGCGCCACGGTTACTCTCGACGTCGTTGTCGCTGTCGCAGTTTCTGTTTTCAATGAAATTCGTGAAGAATTAAATATCCCACGCAGGCAGTAGTTATGAGTCACATTAAACGTCTAATCGGTGCCACTTACTGCTTTTTGTTGGTTATATGGAATTTTTCCGGCGTGGTATGTGAGTAATCCACATTGTGCGTAACCCGAGGGCTTCGGTTGGAATGTTGTTTTGTGTAGCGATGCACATAGCTCCTGGCAGCCTTACCGTTACATCTCAACAATGGGAAATCGGTGGCAAACTGAGAAATGATGCGAAACGGGTAATAATTAGCGCTGTCGCCTTATCGTGTGCCCAATGCCAATACTCGCCATTTGCCACTTAATGACGGTGACGTCACCACGACGTCTGTACCAGGCCAGATGCACTTTGAGGCCACGTGAAGTCTTGAAGGCTCGCTGCTGATAGGAGGTCTCGGGACAGACCCAGGTGCCATGGGTTGGCAGACTGAGATGACCGGTAGATGCACCAGCTTTATCCCCCCCCCTACTGTGCCAACTTGCTGCATTTTAGCCGCCCGGCGCTCCAACTGCCCAAGTAGCATCGTCCTTCACGAGCCTCCTCCATAGAGGCCGATCTTGACACCGCTGGTACCGGTCGTCGGCAAGTCCACTCAGCTCCACGTCCTCCCGTACCGCATCAGTCCGTCTTTTTTCCAGCCCGTGTCGTGCCCGTTTGTCCAACCCACTGTCCACGCAAGTAAACTAATTTGACCATGTGCTCAATATCTGCCGGGCAATTGCAATGTTTGCGCTGCTTAATTTGGGCATGCTATCTGTCGGAGTGGGCAATTACAAGGCGGTATATACATATCACGGCGTGGCGACGTGAATAAACACATCGCTGGTATTATCGCGCACGAGCTATATATTTTGCGCTTGCACGTGAATAAAAGGAGCACGTGGTTATTCACTATTATTATACACTGCACAACCGCGATATTGTGTTTGTGCAATTATGTCGGTGGATGTTAAGGGAGTTAATTAAAGGCTTATAATTGTAATGATAAGTGTAGACTATCCCCTACAATATATAATTAGTATTTAATAGCGTGATTTAAAACCATATTTAGAAAAACTTGTTAATGTGTTATGGTGTCACTTTATATTCGATGTTCGGCCAATCTGCTCAAACTGCGAGTTAAATAGAGGTTAAGATGCATGTACTTTTCAAAAGGTCACGAATGGTAACCCATCCCCGTGAAGTCGTTGTTATGGAATATAATCTCACATTAATATAGCTGGAAAGATTAAAAAAGGTTCACATTTCAAAACACAACAAATGATCGTCACCAACATCAGCCATAATCTCTCCACTGCTAGATGAAGGTCTCCCCACACTATTAATCTATTTTGAAAACCTATTTCTTAACAACAGCTTTTTGTACCATTGGAACCTCATTTGCCAGTAAAAAATATGATAATTGGTTTTTTACCCTTCTATCTGGCAACAAAACTGACACCTTTTTTTACAAGGAGTCATGTTTGCATAGACCACAATACCTGCAGTCATAATGCAAACAAAAAACATAACTCTGATAATGTGCACTGTCCTTGGAAGTTGATTGGTCCACACCCGAGACAGCTTTCCTTAGAGCCTAGTCTCACATGGGTTGGACCAGATGACGCCAAAAGGCGCACTAGCGGAGGCCTAGGAACGGTTCAGATAATCGTCACTGGTGTTGGCCATGAGCGGGAATCGAACCCGAGTCGCCAGGTTCATAGCGCAGCGCGCTAACCACTACACTCTAAGGAAAGCTGTCTCGGGTGTGGACCAATCAACTTCAAGGACAGTGCACATTATCAGAGTTATGTTTTTTGTTTGCATTATGACTGCAGGTATTGTGGTCTATGCAAACATGACTCCTTGTAATAAAGGTGTCAGTTTTGTTGCCAGATAGAAGGGTAAAAAAAAACAATTATATTTTTTACTGGCAAATGAGGTTCCAATGGAACAGCTTTTTGTGTTTAGTTTGTTGTCCTTCCCCCGCACCTCCAATTAGCATGGTTGGCGACGTGCAGTGCGAAAGCAGTTCAACATGCGTTCGTACAATGAGTCATGATTCACCGCACGTCACTATGCTGGTCATTGTGGGCCGGTGAAAGGCGACGGCCCAGGACTGGGTTCTGATGTCCGTCGGCACTGGCGTAAGCCGTTGCCAGGAATCAAACTTTTTTTCCACTGGCTTTGCCATCTCCTACCGTCCTGTGATGCAAGAAAACCTCTGGCACGTGCATACAGTTTCATCGCTCCATCTCCGCGCAGGACGTGCGTGGTAAAATGAAGCGGAAAAAAAATCCCAACCCTTTTTTTTACGTTATGTTATTGATTGCCTGGGATGCTGCCACAGTGATGGTCACGGGTTAGCACACTGGACTTGCTATCCAGAGGTCGCCGATTCAATTAAAACTCCCTTAAACGCGCAGTTTGACACATTGGGGGAAATTTCTTAAATCTGCCCTCCTTTATCCACCCAATGGCTTATAATAATGGGCACACCACAGTTAGTCATTGGCAGGTCGTATTTGGTGGGATAAAGTGTGGGAACTCCAGAGGTCGCAATCGGGTACCCGATACCCGTACCCTACCCGATACCCGGCTACCCGTACCCGGCCGGCCGGGTACGGGTACCCGTTTGCGACCCTGGTGTGGCCGGGCACGGGTAAGGAATCAAAACCCGTTTGCGACCTCTGGGGTAATCCCATCTCTTCCAAGAATGTCTGGCCAACGTGGAAAGTAGACCAAATACCCCATAGAGGGGGGGGGGGGGCCGGCTCTCTCATGGAGGGGGCCCCCCTTTTCCGCCAGCAGTGCTGTGAGCAAGCAGGTTGCAGGGCTGCGCCTTTGCCGTCGCCCGTTTAATTTGCTCGCTCACCCCCTCCTCACCCTGTGCTTTTTTTTCTCTCCCCTCTTGTTTCAGATGTGCCGCACGCGCTCGCTGCACCCGCTGCCAGCCGGCCCCTCTCGGTAGTGTGGCCGCCCCGGCAGTGCCCCCCCCCCCCACGCTGGTGTTTTATTTTTTTTGGGAGCTATGAACCGTCGAGCCCGTGGCGATCCCAGCCAGCCGATCCCACGCCGTGCGTCCGCGAGCCGTCGCCGGCACGGTAAGCGAGGGGGGCTGCCGCCGGCACTGACTCTCCGAGCCGGCTCTGGTCGGCCAGCTCAGCCTTGTAAATCGTTCATGTGCCGGGTCCAGCGTTAAGTTTGTGTAAACGAAATGAAAATATTCGTTGAAGAAAGCTTTTGTTTTTATTTTAGGGTAGCAATTACTGAGTGGACCTAAATCACCGAGCGTGATAAGGATTATATTGTTAATTAAATTATTTTTCTATTTATATTTTGTGACTTGCTTACCATTTTCTATATTTTCCACTATGATCGTTTGTTGCATTGTCTGCTGTTGTATCTTTGCTGATCTGCCCCATACTGGACAGCTGTGAAAAAGAGCTTCATGGCTCATCAGATTCCTCCTCCAGTCCAAATAAATATTCTGATGATTCTGACTTCGCTTTCCCAATGGCGAAGAGAGCCGTGACCGACCGAGATGAAATTAACGAGGCTTAAAAAAGTTGCGGGTTTTCTTCGATAGTTGAGTAGCGGTATTGGTGACTAGTGCACCGTGGAGGACCCAACTTGGCAATTGGCGAAGTATAAATTAAAAGAGATGTACCGAGTTCCCTGATTAGCTGACGTGATAATATTGCGGGAGGGTAAGTTTAACACCCCTCACCAACATTTAATATTAACGAGTGCCTCACTGACTAAATGTTTGACTGCTTTAGGCTCGAAGAGAATGACTCAGACTTGGCCGGATTGCACAGGTCCACAAGATTAAGATTATGGCCAGAATTAAAATACGCTGACTAACACTGCTTGGAGATTCTGAGCCATATTAAGGCTCCCATAGGGTTAATTGTTTAATGACTGAGGCTCATAGAGCCAGACAAAGTCTCTCATGGGATTCGGTGCTAATGACCGAGGCTCGCGTTAGCCGGAGACTTTGCTGTGAAGTGCCACAAGTTGGCATCAACAAGACTAAGACCCACTAAAATAGGAAAGGCTGACTAAATTAACACTGACTTTAAAAGCTTTCGTGACTGCAGGAATTCATATTCTTTTGGTCTTTCGATAAAGTCGCGTAGATAGGTTCAAAATTAAATTTCGATTCAAAGCTTTCGTGACTGCAGGGATTCATTAATTGTATTGTATTATGTTTTATTTTTATTATTTTATTATTTCCCTTCTACGTGACTTTACCGAAAGAACCAAGAAGAGGTTCAAAATTAATACGAAATAATGAACAAAAAACCACGACGTTTCGATCGCAACACAAGCAACCGTCTTCAGGTTGCTTGTGTTGCGATCGAAACGCCGTGGTTCTTTGTTCATTATTTTTATTAATTTTTAACCTTTGTGACTTTACCGAAAGACCTGGCGAATTGCCCGATGATGCTGGATGCAATTGCTAGGGAAACGTCGTACTCAAATTGTAAATGTTGTGGTTTCACGCTTCAACACACCGGTGGGCTAAAGCAGTGAACTATTTGTCTTTTGTCAACATGACACTTTTTTACTGATTGGCCGTGTTGGGTGGTGGAGGGTTACGACACATTTATAAATAACGCAATCTAAACCCGAAAACGTTGATTATGAATATAAATGAACACTCCGAGCCAGTGCCGACCTCTTGGCCGGCAGTTTTCATGCCGCCTCCTTGTGTTGCTGGGTCACTTCGTGGCTGCTCGAAACGCGAGTCGCTCTCAAGCTGCCAATCAGGCGTTGGGCCCCCTCAGTCTTGGCGTGGAGGAGGAGCTGGCCTTTGGTGCAGGCGTCACGCTCCGCCGGGCGTCTGCGAGCTGCAGCGAACATGCTTGGCAGGATTCCACGGTCCTCAATGAGAGTTAATAGGCATTTTGTTGCGTGTGAAGAGTTACACGTCAGAGTTGCAGTGTGTGATGTGTGCGTGCGTGTCGGGCGGGGGGGGGGCGGTAGTGTTAGCGGTTAGCGCGACGAACCCAGCGACCCGTGTTCGATTTCCGCTCACGGCCAACACCAGTGACAATTATCTGAACCGGTCATGGGTCTCCCCTAGGTCGACTCGGTCTCAAATTAGGACCTATTGCGGTGTGCAAACATCGCCACTGGGAAGACAAAGGTGGCCGGGCGTGGTGTTGGCCACCCACCCTCTTGTGCGCCTTACCAGCTTTCATCGGTGCTTGCTAACAGCACTTGCCCAAACAGTATGTTAAGGCTATACGGAGGATCTTTGTCTTTGTATGTCCCATGGGGAGTGGTGGTGCAGTGGTTAGCGCACTACGAACCCGGTGATCCAATTTCGATTCCCGCTCACGGGCAACATCAGTCACGAATATCTGAACTGGTCCTGGACATCCTTAAATGAGCACCTTGTATAGTGTGCAAACATTACCATTGTGGAGACAACCTGGCGTGGTGCTGGCCACATGCCCCATTGTGTTCTGTGTCAGGGTTAATAGGTGTTTGCTTACAGCTCTTGCCCCAACAGGCTGTAGGGGGAGATCTTTGATATTTGTGTATGAGAGTGGTGGTAACAGTTGTTGGCACGCTGTTAACAGCCACAGCCTGTGATATCCGAACAGACTGCTGTGCCTTCTGGAGGTTGACTCAGCCTGGTGCTGTGTTTAAATCGGTGCTCAGGATAAATTCCTCGTTTGTTCGTTACTCAAACTCAAAGCGGGAGGAAGGCGGCCGGGCTTTGGTGCTGGCAACACCACCCACACGTGCATAGTGCCGTCCTTCATAGGCGCCCGTAAACAGCAACTTGCCCCAACAGTTTGTGTGAGTGTTATGGGGGGGCGGGGTGGGTGTTTGTCTTTGCAAGCTAAAAAATAACGACTCGGAGAACAAACTGCATATGTTAAAGCTCAATATTTACCTCCGCAGCAGTAATATAGGAAGTGTAAAAAAAAAAAGCCATATCTGGCCATCTGTTTCACAGCCTCCTCACCGTGCTCGATAGGAGTGGAGCTTTAAACATTTGAAATGAAACGATTACATTCCTTAAACATGACTAAGATGAACATTGTGTAAATAACACTTAAGATTTATATAAAAAAAATAAACTAAAGTGTTTGGCTCCGTCGGATTCATTTTTTTCTAGGCCCTCTCATTTCAAGGCACCGTGTTCTTGGCTCCGCCAATGTTGACTTTGTTCGTGGGCAACTAGAAATGTTTTTTGCCTTTTCTGCGAATCTCCAGGCCTAGAAAGTTCTGTTTGTGTTCACATCTCTGCTTGCTGCACGCGTTGCGTTCCCTGCCACTGCGCTGGGAAGGGGTCGCGGTGGCGTTTCGGGAAAAATGAGCAAGGCCGGTGGGAAATTTTCTTTGAAAGTAACGGAAAAAAAATAGAGAGCATGTTCCCCCTGTTTTGAGAAACACTTGTCACATGTAGCGAAACATTTATGTGGCCCACAGTAATCCACTCGTTCGTTTTGGTTCGAGAAGCTAGATAATTTGACGTGGTGAACATTATACACTTCTTTTGCCATGTATCTATTTGATATGTTTGTTAACTTTTTTTGTAATTGTGTTGATTTGTGTGCTTAGTAGCTTTGTTCACAAGTTCCTTCTTGTGGACATCAGCCCCTTCCTTGATGCGATTATGTATGATGTATCTTAAACTTATTTCGGAACGTACATAGCCAACCGTGCTAATCGATCTCAGAGCGTATTGAGATGCAGTTTTATGAATGACGCTATAAAAATTGCATTATCCTTATTATCATTTAAAAAAAATATTAATTGTGATTATCATTGATAGTTATATTTTTTATTAAATATTTGCTGAAAAGATTTCTGAATTTTTTTAAATAATTTAAGTCCTAAATAAATCATTACTGCCCATAAAATTAGCACTTTGCAAATTAGTTTTTGAAGCCATTGATTGGCATGGCAATTATGTGATGTCAAAATGTTCAGAGGTTATTTCATTATTTCATACTTCTGATGGAACTGACGGCATGTGATTTAGAAGCATTTAAGGTTTTAAAGTTGTAGTGACCAACAAGACTTTTGGCAGGCTTATGTGGATTAACTATGCATGTAATCTTTATTAATACTATAAGTGCAACAGAACACAAATATGATACAGCGACATTGTGATATACAATTGCACACTTTACGGGAACCTTGATTTTGTAGTGTCACGAAAATTGAAATCGTATAGTGACACCTGATTAACGCGCCAGCATGCACCTAAAGTTTGCCGAGCGGAGGCCCAAAAATGCCCCAAAAATGCCCCAAAAATGCCGAGCGCCCAGCAAGAAAAATTATTATATGAGTTGTGAAAGATAAAGAGTTGAACACGTTTCTTGAATTGAGCCGAGGTTGTTATTGCAGCTTGAGAAAAATAGATGATGGGACGAGGAGGAAATTCCAAAGTGGAGCAGTGCGAGGGGAAGTAGCGTGTGGTGGTTGAACAGTCTGGTAGACGGTCCTCAACGTGGGCAAATCAAGAGAACATTTCACGGGAACCGTAACCATTGCAGTAGCGATAGGAGAGCAATCAGGAAAGGAGGCAACTGATCCGTTGGTGAGCGAGTGAGTGAGTGAGTGGAGATAATTGGTGAGTTCTGAATCTTCATAAAAAGACAAAGATCCCCCTTATAGCCTGAACAGACTGTTGGGGCAAGTGCTGTTAGTGAGCACCTTCGAAGGCTGGCACAGCACACGAGGGAGTGGTTGGTCAGCACCACCTCTGGCCACCTTTGTCTCCCCGGTGGCGATGTTTACACACCGCACCAGGTACTCATTTAAAGCTGAGTCGACCTAGGGGAGGCCCATGACCGGTTCAGAGAATCATCACTGGTGTTGGCCGTGACCGGCAATCAAACTCGGGACGCCGGGTTTGTTGCATGGCGTGCTAACCGCTACTACACTACCGCTCCCCCACTCACAACAACAACAACAACGGCCATTTGCCACTAAGCGGCGTTTGTGCCAGGCTGTGCACGTAAAGGCCACGTGACGTGTTGAGCGCTTGCTGGCAGGAGGTCACGGGACAAACCCAGGTGCCATGGGTTGACTGAGATAACTAGCCTGTGCCAACTTGCTGTGTTTTACAAAAAACAAAGACAAAGATCCCCCGTATAGCCTTAACATACTTTTGGGGCAAGTGCTGTTAGCGAGCACCTATGAAGGCCGGAACGGCACACGAGGGGCTGAAAGGCCAACACCACACCTGGCTACCTTTGTCTCCTTAGTGGCGATGTTTACACACCGCACCAGGTACTCATTTGAGGCTGAGTCGAGCTAGGGAAGGCCCACAACCGGTTCGGATAATCGTCACCGGTGTTGGCCGTGAGCGGGAATCGAACTCGGGCCGCTGGGTTCGTAGCGCAGCGCGCTAACCGCTACGCTACCGCTCCCGACACACACGCACAGACACACACACACACGCACGTACAGACACACATACACGTGAGGCAGTGCTATGACAGCAGAACCAGGAGAGCGCTTTGATTAAATCCTCGCGGCACAATCGTCCGCTTTTTTGCCTTAATCCGTCGCTTTGTGTGCTGCTCGGGGGTCTCCTGGGCGACACGCGGCCGACCGGCGCACGTGGGCCACTCGTGAGCGACGAGTGCCAGGCGTGGTCGCGCCGCGGGTTTCTAATGCCTGTCTGCGTCCCGCTGCCCCTGATTGCTGGATGCTTATAACTCTCTGGCGCATACACGCGCACGCACCCGTTGATTGTTGAGACAATCGTGGTTTTGCTGAAGGAAGAAATCAAGGAAAGTAAATGCGTGAGCACCGTTGGAGGAGCCATGAAATGATATCGCGTTGCTCAAAGTACACATGTCATAGATATCCTGAAAAATAATGGCCCTCACCCAATAAAACTTGACTGAGTTTCAAGGGCGTATATTTACCTCACATATATAAGGGTCCTGCATTGGGATATTTGTTCAATTTCCATTTTCGCATGTGGGGAGAAAACCCCAACATATACAGGGGTAACACTTAAAACCCTTGACTTAGAATCTTTGAATATTTTCCTGCAATGACACCACATACCCCATTATTTTCAACAAATGTGTTCTGTGGAGCGATATCTTCTTGTGTAGATTATACCCACTCAAACCGACCATACACAAATCACAAGTTCAATGAAAATGTGTTTCTCTTGTTTGGTGGTTGTTGAAAGCATTAATATAATTGGAAACAGGGTTAAGAACGGACCTGCACACTAATGCAGCAGGCAGGCCTGCAAGCCGGGTGCGTGTTTGTTGCATTTTTTGTCATTGCAGCACTAAATAAGTCTGCTAAGCTCCATAGAATGAAAGCGTCACAAGCCACGGAGATGTTTACTCAGCTAGACGTTTTTGTCTTGCTAATGGCAGTAACCCGCAGCTGCACAACCCCCCGGTTTGAATGTACATTGAATTACGATGGACCTTCCAACAAACCATTTTGACCTGCGCAATTTATAGATTTATTACGATGAGGTTTTGAGGCAGATGGCCGGTTTTTTGTTCGTAACAGATTTTTTTGTTGCACTGCGTGTCGAGAACGTTAATCGTATTCGAAACTGCCGTCAGATTAATGTTAAACTCGCACACTATTGCGTAATTCAATTTGCTGGCTGGCTTGCGCTGATGTGACATATGCTGGGCAGGCCTCTTGCAGACAGCAGACATAAAAGGGGACTCTTAAACACGCCGTTCATTCGACTGAAGCACTTCCAGCGTTCTTTAAATGTATTTGCAGTTACAATTGCCATGTAGGGCAGTGTAATGTAATGCAAAACAAATGTGCGTCTGAAACACCGTTGTTATGCTTTTGTTCAGTGGTGAAGTAACGTCTGGGAAACACAAGGAATCGTCTGCATCGCCTCAGACTGCAAGATTTGTTTCCAGCTCTGCCTCTTGCCGTGAGAGGTAAACATGCCGCTCGTTGCTCGCTTTCAAATGGACGTTGAGTTGCTGTTTTTAAAAAAGATTATAATCTGCCTAGAGATTTGTGCTCTTGTGTGGAGGTGGATATTGACCCCCGCAGAGGCCTAGACCGGACCATTTTAAAGCATCTGCCACTTCTCGTGGTATTTACGTTGAGTCACAGACTCTTTTCTTTTGTGCGCGACACCACTCTTTAACAGAGTGCGTCTCCGATGCAATCAGCGCCACTCGCTCTACCCTCCCGCCGTCGCCTTTCTCGCGCCGTTTTCATTCTCTTGCTTCGCGTCTCGCTCCTCGCAGGCGATGGGGAACCAGGAGAGCCAGCAGCAGCATGGCCTGCCCAACGGCCACCGGCCCGGCCCCGCTTCGACCTCGCGCTCCCCGACCAAGTCGCGCGCCCTCTCTCTGCGCGGGCGCAGCAAGGACTACGGCCCCTACGCGCCGCCGGGCCCCGCGGACTCCGAGCCGCGCCCCGCCGGCGGACGCGCCGCTCGGCCCGGGCGCGCGTCGAGCCGCAAGGCCGCGCCGGCGCCCGTGACCGCGGCCGCGAACGCGGAGAGTTGGCGAGGCAGCAGCGCCGCCGACCTGGACTCGGAGCCGAGCACGGTCAACGGCTTCGCCACGGACGAGGGCGGAGCGGGCGGCAGCCGGAGCACGCTCAACTCCGGCAGCGAGCACTCGGGCGAAGCGACGGTGACGGCGCTGTCGTCGTCGCGCGGCGCGCTCTTCCGTGCCCAGCAGCAGCGCAGCAGCCCCAAGATCCTGTTCCGCAAGGACACCAGGGATCGCAACGGCGTGCGCGTCGAGTTTCACGTCGACACGCCGGGCGAGGAGTCGGCGGCCGCGGCGGGAGCAATGAGCGGCCCGGCCGCCGCCGCTCAGAGACGCGAGAAACGCGAGTTCTACCTCCGGGAGAACGGGCGCGTGCCGGACCTGCTAGTGTCGCGACGCGGCTATCGGCAGCCGCTACGGCCCAGCAGCGGCTGCTCGAAGGAGGGAGCGTCGCAGGGTGGCGGGACGGACGGATGCGGCTCGCAGGCCGGGGCGTCGTCGCAGGGCGGCGGCCCCGGCAGCCCCGTGTGGAAGCCGCTGGGCCTCCGCAGCGTCCCAGACGTGTCGCGCCGCGTGGCCGCCCCCCCCCCGGGAGGCGACGTGCCACCGGGACTTGTCGAAGTCGCTGGGCTTGATAATCGGCCGGGGCGAGGAAGAGAACGACAATCCCGGCGCTGGCGCGGCGAACGGCTACGAGGGCTACGCTTCCCAAACGCTGCCGCGGCTCAAGCCCGGCCGGACCCCTGCTGCTGGGGTCTCCTGGGCCGATTTGGAGATCGGTGACCCCAAGCCAATCGGCTACGTCGGGAGCTTAGACAGGCGGAAAACTAAAAAGGTAAACTTGAATATGGTGCATTATTTGTAATTACTTTTTTTTATATGACGCGCATTTTATTACAAATCGTTGCGGGAGAGAATTATTCGATAAATTAGTTTTGTCTGCAACAATGGGGGCTGTGTTCCTGGTGCCCAAGGAGTCTTAACTGTGCCACGTAGCGAATTGGCCACCTGTTGGGCTTATGACCTAATCCAATAAGGCTTGAAAGTGAGAACATATTCGCTGCAATGTTGAGCAGGTAGATTACCGCATGGATAAACCATGCTTGCTAACGAGCTTACACAACGTGAAGATTGACTCACTGTGGTGTTTAAAAGGTAAAGGCGCAGCCCTGCAATTGCTTGGGCACGCCGCCGCTGCTAGAGGCGCCTCCACTCGAGGAAACTATAGAGCCCCTCTCTTAGGGTATTGAGGCCTGCTCTGTCGAGCTGGCCAGACGTCTTGGAAACGGTGGGAGTCCCCACACTTTACCCCACCACACGCGGCCTGCCGTTGGACAAACTGTGGTGAACCTCATTCACACTGCTGGGGTTGTAATTGCCGGCGAAACGTCACAGTACTCGAATTGTAAATGTTGTGGGTTCACTCACCAACACGCCGGTGTGCTGAACTAGTAACGAATTGGCACGTTTTGTTTACGTGACGAACCTTACTAATTTGTCGTGTCGGATGGTGGTGGGTTTAATGACACATTTATATTTACGCGATCTAACCCAAAAAAAACTCTATGTGGATAATATTGGTCGTATAAGCCGACTACGTGTTGAACAGGGGGGGGGGGGTGGATGTTAAGAAACATGCACCATTGTTTCAGCTGCCGTGCCTGGAGATCAAACCGGCGGCCTCTCCAGATCCACTGTGCTGCTAACCATCAAGGAAAGTGTGAATGGCATTTAAGTTGATTTCGTGTCTCATTTACCAGAAGGTCCCCGTCGAGGTGCAAGTGGAAGGCAGCGACGGCGCCGACAGCGGAATCGCTCGCACCACCGACTCGGAGCTGCCCTGCGACCCCTCGCCCCTGCCGCCCGACCTGGGTTGGCCCTGCGACCCGGGATTCCAGCCGCTGACCATCCAGCGCAGCGCCACGTGGTGCCACCCGCAGGACTCCCAGCACGGCTCCGAGTCCCACCGGGCGCCGGACGACGCGGAGCAGACGTCCGTCTACGAGAACTACATGCACGGCTGGCGGTCGGGCGGCGTCGGCGTGACC
>CM025673.2:4608105-4644599 GCA_014621495.2 Entosphenus tridentatus
GGGGGCAGCAGCAGCGCGGACGGAAGCGAGGACCCGCGCGACCCCACGGGGAGCGAGTCGCTGGGCTCGGCCGCCCTGCTGCTGGACAGCACCGCGCGGCTCTCGGCGGCGCAGTTCCAGGTGCGCAAGGCCGGCTGGCTCAGGGCCAAGCACCTGTTCTGCCGCAAGGGCAAGAAAATCGAGCCGGCGCTTCGACGCAAATGGAGGAGATACTGGGTGGCGCTCAGAGGTAACCGCGCGCGATCGCGCGCGACTCGTCGCTCGTCGTTGTGTTTGTTCGCAAGGCCGGTTCCCGACAATATTCTGCGGGCAAGCAGCAGTTGGACCGACTTTGCAATGAATGTCTGGAAGCTTCTTGTCCACCAACGTATAAAGCGCAATTACTTTCACCTCCTCCAAGATATCTGGCCAGTGTGGAAGAGTAGGCCAAATACTCTCTAAAGGAGCTGTCTAGCGATCCCACTGGTGCAACGGTGGTGAGAGCAACTAATTATAGGGCTGGACTTTTTCCCTTTCCCTCAAACTCTGTATGAGGACCCTGGAGCTTTTAAGTGCCACGTGTTTTTAATGGTAATTTACAGCTTTCGAAACCCACCGCTGTGCAAGGCCTCTCCATGCCCTGTAGTTCATGGGGGTTGTTCGACCATACTTCACCACGCTGGTCAGTGGGGGTTGGTGAAAGGGAGTGCTCTCACAACCCGTTGAGATACCATTCATCACTTATGATGGCAGTTTTGTGGCCGTGAATAAAACAATATATATGTTATTACTAGATATTTTTTCTGTACACAAGAATAAAGGCCCGCTGCGGAACGTTGGGTGACAGAAAAACAACCGCAGGCGAATATCAGCCAGGCCGCATGTACCCGGGGGGGAGAGGGTTCTGGGGGGGGGGAGGGTAACAGACAACCCGGGGAAGTGTGTGGGAGAAACGATTGTCTTACTTACATGGGAGAATCTCGCCGGTAGAACATTTGGTTTTTGTAACATGGGGGGGGGAGGAGGGTGGGGGTGGTGACCGTGGATTTACCCAGGGCAGGTCCCAGGGTTCGTGACACGGCGGCGCTCACCACTGCTCCGACGTTCCACCCCAAAGTTTTGCGGTGAAGTTCTTGCCGCGTCTTTGTCGCTGCACTTGCGGGGGGGCGTTTCGTGTTGGCCACGCCGCAGAATATCACGCAGCAAGTACAGAGACTAAATATAACCGCGAACGAAAACATACAGCAGAGCTATTATTGCGAAACAGGTAATGCAGAAAACGCACCAGAAATTAAACCTAACCGCGGCAAAGATAAAAGCACGAGAGTGCTTCCAATGCCACTGCGGTATAAATCAGAGTGTGCACTGAAAATATCCCTGGGCAATGTGCTGCTGGCATTACCTACACTTTTTTTATTTAATCGGGCATGGTGATTAGGTTTGATCTCTCTGTGCATCACATTAAAAGACACCTGGTCACGTCTGGACATGAGTAACACACACGGCTCTGTGGACCTTTTTGCAGTACCTGCAGCATGCGTTCATCATTCATCCATTCGTTGACCCAGAGTGTGATGTCTGTCTAAATGTAAATTATATTTCTTGGCCGCTGCTTTGGGATTTTAAAATAATAACAAACAATTTGCGTATTGTCTCCGTCATAAAGAGCCCAGCCCCCCTCTCATCAGCAGTTATTACTAAGCTCTTGCTCATTGCTTACAGATGGAAAATACAGTCCCATGACAATCATATGCTGCAGCCTGGGAGCCGGGTGGATATTTATAGATTTATTTTTTGCAATTCCCCAATGTGAACACCAGTGCTAGTACAAATACAGGAGTGTTTTTTTATGGGGAGCGGTCGTGTAGCGATTCGTGCACCACGCTACGGACTCAGCGACACGCGTTCAATTGCCGCTCACGGCCAACACCTGTGAAAGTTTTCTGAACCTGTCCTGGGTCTCCCCTACGTAGACTCGGCCTCAAATGAGTACCTGGTGCGGTGTGTAAACATCGCCACTGTGGAGACAAAGGCGGTAGGGCATGGTGCTGGCCACTCACCCCCTCGTGTGCTGGTGCCAGGCCTTCGTAGGTTCTCTCGAACAGCACTTGCCTCTAAAGTCTGTTAAGCCTATACGGGGGATCTTTGTCTTTGTTTTCGGGTTTGTTGGGCACGTTTCGCTCCACGTGCCGGGAGCCGCTGCCTCTTCCTGAAAACCTCTCTTGACATTTATTTCTCTGCGCGTGCTGGGGATCTTCTCGGTGCCGAACAGCACTGGGTACATCCCAGAAACAGTGTTTTGCGTAGTAAAAAAAAACTTGACGGACTCCAGCACGGAACATTTCGTTTTGCACCTCCGATTAGCGCGGTTGGCCGCATACGGTGTGAAGGAAGTTCAACGTACAGGCGCACATTTTATTTGACACGCTTTCTCCAACGCACATGTTTCGCCCTCGGAGCCGCGTGCCGGGAGGGGCCGGAGGTATTTGCGTTGTGGGCCCTCCCCGGTCAGGGTGCGGCGGCGGCAGTCGCCGGCGCTGGCGGGCGGGCGAGGTGGGGGGGGTGCGCGCGGTGTGCGTGTGTGGGCGCCGCCGCGTTTGAAATCGCTGCGGGCGAGCATGCGCGCTCGTGTGGGTGTGGGGGAAGTGTCGGCATTGTCCGCGCTCCTTTGTGTGCGCCACCGCGCCCGTCCCCTTGTAGTCCCGCCGAGTTCCTGCAAGCCCCGGCAAGCGGCAGGGATGCGCCCGGAGCTCGTGTAGCCGCGGAATTGATTTATTTTCGTGGACAGAGCGTAGCCTGGAACCATTGCATTCTCTCTCTCGCCATCTCTCCTCGGCCAAGCCGTCACCCGCAGCCCGTGCCCCAGATATTACGCTTCCGTGAGCACGATTGTGAGGAGCAACGTGTGTGCGCGCCGTGTTCGGCTTGCGGTCCCGTCAAGTCGCAGACGCGAGTCTGTGTGCGCGCACACTCGCGCGCAAAACAACGATCGCCCTGTAGCCGCGCGTGCGCTGTTGGGGCGAGCACTGCTAGCGAGCACCTGGTTAAGTAAGGCTGGCGCGCGGTGCATGAGGGGGTCGTGTGGCAGGCTCCAACAACAACAACAAGTGACTGCGACGTCACCACGGCACTTGTGCCGGGGCTGAGTGTCGAACGCCCGCTGGCAGGAGGTCACGGGACAGACCCAGGTGCCATGGGTTGATCGACTGAGATGACTGGCCGATGCACAACCTGTGCCCCTGCTTTGCCAACTTTTGCTGTGTTTTAGCCGCCCGGCCGTCCGCTCGTTGTGAGCGTCGCTCCTCTTCCCTTCGTTGTTGTTGCTGGAGGGCGACTGCCTCCAACTGCCCAGTAGCGTCCTTCACGAGCCCCCTCCACAGAGGCTGATCTTGACACCGCTAGTACCAGTCATCGACAAGTCCACTCAGCTCCACGTCCCCCTGTACCACATCACTCCATCTCTTCTCTAGCCCGTGCCGCGCCGTTTAGCCCTCTCGATCTGGCCGAACTAAAGCTGTTTTGGCATGCGGTAGCTGGGCATGCGGGCTACATGACCCAGCCAACGTAGCCTTGCTTGCCGGAGGAGCCCACCGATGGGACTTTGTCCCTCCCGTAGCTCCCCACGCACCCACACCCCGCAAAAGCACGCATTTCCACTGTGTGTCATCCAAGTCGGGTACTCGTTGCTGCCAATTAGCGTGCCCCACCCCTCGTTCTGCGGCGGTCGGGTCTTTGCTCATTAATTAGGAAAATGCAACGGCATTGTGCAACGCGCTTAGCGATTTAGCAATTTGGCACGTTTTAAGGTCGGGGTGTTCTAATGTCTATAGCGCACCCAGGTAGAGCTGCTCCCACGGCGATCTGGCAAGTTCACGGAAGACGGCAGCCCTTTTTGTCAACCCACCCCTTGACGAAGGCCTCCGCACGGCGTGCAGATGATTAGGTCTGAATGACTATACTTCACCATGCGGGTTGTGAAGGCGAGGAGCATTAACGTGGGAGCATAGAAGTAAGGTACAACAACGCAGCTTGCCGCGCTGCCCGACATTGTATCACAGCATCGCAGCAGCTTCAATCACTTTCCAAGCTTATCCCTGCTTAGCTTCCCACATCTCAAGCAATTGGTTGGGTTCTGGGTGGCTTGGGTGATATCAGTTAGATTTATACAGCCAATATTACTTTGGAGTTAAAAACGATTCGTTTAATTTTTTTACTCGCGTTCTAATTTTTGACGCTCGTTGGCTCGCACCCTTCGTGCGATATTGTACTGGCCTCCAGCCTGCTTTTAATGCCTGTCCTCTGATCAATATCTTAAGATGTGACCGCTGGCAGAGAGGAATACAGATCAGCACAGGCTTTCTCAAAAGTCACCTCCAGCTTATGTTTAATTCGTATTCAAAAGCGCCTTGAGCCTGGGCCTTTCCCGCTCATTGATCACCGATTTAGTTTTTTGTTTGTTAATAAAATTAACTTTACTATCCTGCATACCAGGCGAGGATGTTATCTCCCTCGCCTGGTATGCAGGAGTTTGTGGGTTAGATCGCGACCTTGAAGCCTGCGTATTTGGGGTTTGCGTGTTCTCTCTCCGCCCCCCTGTATTTGCATGGATTTTTCTCTGGGTTCCTCCGGTTTTGCCCCCCCCCCCCCACATTTAGAAACGACATCCGTTTAGATTATTTGACCGCTACTATGAATTCCAACATGTGACGAGCCACTTGTGATGAGCTATCATGGGTGGCCAGGTCACCGGGCTTTACCTGATGAAAAAAATAACTGCCGGTTTATCTGCAGATTTGAAATGAAAGCAGTAAAATCAATATTAGGAAGAACTGACCCTGGTGTGGAGTAATATATTGAACTCCTACCTTTCTGAGGTAAAGGGCAATAGTGGGTTAGCCTGCATATTATCTAAAACATGTATAATGCCAAATATGCACACCACTCCTTTTCATTAAAATTAGCTAGGTTAATTCTAGATTTGAAGTTTTCGTGACTGCAAGGATCCATACTCTTTGGTTCTTTCGGTAAAGTCACGTAGATGGAAAAAAAGATGAAAATAACTAAATTAAATCATGACGTTTCGGAGGCAACACAAGCGTCAGTCATCAGGTGGAACAGCCACAGTGATTTTGCTGTGGCTGTTCCACATGATGACGGAAGCTTGTGTAGCCTCCGAAACGTCGTGATTTAATTTAGTTATTTTCATTTTTTTTTCATCTATGTGACTTTACCGAAAGAACCAAAGAGTAAATAGCTAGGTTGTTTATTAATGATAAAGAATACCATTTTACGGCCTTTTGTCAAGCCATTGCGAGTCGGAAGCTTACTGATTGCTTGTCAGTCCTGGGGATTGTTTTTACTCTACTTCACCAAGCTGTTTAGTAGGGAGCGGAAGTGCAGCGGTTGGCACGCTGCGCTATTGAGTTGATTCCTGCTCACGGCCAACACCAGCGACGATTATCTGGACCAGTCCTGGGCCTCCCCTAGGGCGACTCGGCCTCGAACGAATACCTGGTGCGGTGTTTCAACGTCACCACTGGGAGACAAAGGTGACCGGGCGGGCGTGGTGTTGGCCCACCCCTCTCCTTGTGTGCTGTGACGGCCCTTCATAGGTGCTCCTACTTGCTCACAGCAATGGCCCCTACAGTCTGTTCAGGCGACACAGGGAATGTTTGAAACTTGACCTTGGAAGCTGTTCAGTGCAAGTTCTTGCTGGGTGGTCTCAGGATCGGTTCAAGATATCTCTAGCCACCAATGTTAGCAATGGCCGGGCATCAAACGTCACCCAGATTTTCTATTCATGTTAATTATTTAAGGTTTTTGGCAAAAATTCCCACTTATCGGAATGTCTCCAGAGCCCCGTAATGACTGTGCCGGGTACTGTCCAGACAATGTAATGTCTGAGCGAAGTCCGTGTCTGATGCCAGTTCACGGTTTTCACCGCTGAGTGCTGTTTAGCTTACCGTTATCGGCCGCGCGCTCAGCGCCGTGGTTGAAACTGTTGCTTTTGGCCAGACGTAAGTGATTAATCACCCTGACCTTTGTAGCGTCTCTCTGCAGGGAAATAAACAGCACCAAGGCCTCACTGTGTGCGAGTGCATGTATTTGCATATACTACAGCTCCCCCCGTTCTTACGCACACGATTCGTATGCGAGTATCGTGAGCTTGGGAATCGATTGATTCGAGGCATCGTTACGCGCCTAGCAGAAGGCACGCTGCGGTGTCTTCCCAGTGAGCTGAACGCGCGATTCCTGGGTCATGCACAGCAAAGTCAACGTGAATGATCCGGGACTCCCCCCAGTAGACTTGGCCCTAAAATGAGCTTGCAGCATGCGGCGCACACATTGTAAGTCACTGCACGAGCTCGTGGTGCTCATGACGGGCCTAATGAAGACTCCCAACACCTGGGCATTAGGAGGATTAAACAAATACAGAATAAATGTGGCCAAGTGAGAATTTGCATTTGGAAGAATAGTGGGCCTTAGCAGTAAGGGGCAACAAAAACTACGGCAGTGCGGTTAGTCGAGCCGAAAAATTTGCAGGCCAACTCTCTCTCTCTCGAGGGGGGTGGGGGGGGGTTATATGACTTTTATAACAGCTGGCGATACAAACCTTTGGGGACATTGAATTACATAATTACAGATACTCTGGAGTGTCTTGCTTAAGATGAACGCCATGATGCTGAGAGTGGGCCAGCGGCAGAGGTCGCAACCGGGTACCCGATACCCGTACCCTACCCGATACCTGACTATCCGTACCCGGTCGGGTACGGGTACCCATTTGCGACCCTGGTGCGGGCCGGGTACGGGTATGGGTAAAGAATCAAAACCCGTTTGCGACCTCTGGGCAGCGGGGCGTGGGGGGGGTTACCTTACAATTTGCAAGAACAGTTACTCGGTGATCATTGCAGTGTGGAGCCCTCATTGTCAATCCACTCGCTTATATATTTTGTATCCTCAAGATGTCAGGAGTGATGTGCAGCCATTTGTCAATCCACTGTTGCATGAAGAAGGCCTCCGCCGCACACCGTGTCTGTCACGGTGGTTGTCCGACAGCACTTCACCACGCTGATCCGCGCGGATTGCTACCGGTTCTCGTAACACTTGGCACTGGTGATGGGCATGGCCGGGAGCCGAACACAAGTTGCTAGGTTCAGGGGCACAGTGACCCACACTCGCCGCTCCACTAATTTCTGTGTGTCTGTAAGCCACTGTTAGCACAGTTTTCTTTACCGTTTTACTTCACAGCAGTGGCAATGTTCTGTTGACACTGCATCATGTTTGCTTCCCTCAAAACCATTTGGCTCTGTTTGTTTTAGTCCAAAGGCGCTGCGCCCAACCGTTACCCACGTGAAGACCAATCCTGGAGGTTAACTCCTCTGTGTCCTTGCAGCAACACAGACAGGATTAATAATAAAATCAATAATGCAATGTGGCAAGAAGGCCTCGCTGTGTCTTTAGGCCTTCTCTTACAGGCGGGACTTTTGGATCAATTCCAGAACACACTCAATAATTACTCTTTTCCAATTCGCGATTAGCCTGTGTGTTTTATAAGGAAAAAAATATGTAACTTATATGTTTAATTAGTTCTATTGCATGTGGTTTTAATGTATATTTAGTTATTTACTTATTTTCAGAGTAAATGTTTACTGTTGTGGTTATTAAATCTGTGTGCATTTGGTTCACATTCCAAACCATTTAGCATTCACTGGATTTAATGGCACTTGGAGCACTGTAAAATTGTTAAATGATCGTGATGGTTTGAATGTTTGGCCTATTCCACGATGAGGAGATATTTGCTTTGTTTGAGAAGAAAAAGTGAACTACCTCACAAAGAAATCCACACATACAATGGGATAGCAGCCAAAAAGTCTGCACAGATGTGTGTACGTTCAACTTCTTTCGCACCGTACGTAGCCAACCGTGCTAACCGGACATGCTAATGTATTCATTTCCTGCACTGAAATCTCGTGGCCACCTCGCAGTCCCGGTAGGTTCTTGAGTTTCATAAATCTCTGCGTGATCCACCGATGCTTTCTCCAAAGCCTGTGCCACCACGCCTGGTTGGTTTGTGCATGCCACCAGACTGCGTTACTGACGTGCTGAATAAAGAGGTTTCGCCGAACCAACTTGTGGCAAACCTGCAGTGGAAAGCAGACCAGACGGGGCAACGTAAACACCTACGTGCACATACAAAAACAAAGATCCTCCGGATAGCCTGTAACAGACTGCGGGGGCAAGTGCTGTTAGCGAACACCTCTGAAGGCCAGCGCAACTCCCGGCTGCCTTTGTTGTCTCACCAGTGGTGATGTTTTACACACCGTACCGGGTACTCATTTGAGGCGGAGTCGACCTCGGGGAGGCCCAGGACCCGTTCATATAATCGTCACTGGCGTTAGCTTGAGCGTGAATCGAACTTGGGTGACTGGGTTCGTAGCGCAGCGTGCTAACCGCAACGCTACGGTGCAAATGCGCACGCTCGCGCACACGGTCCTCTCAAGGAAATGTCTGATGCTCCGCTGACCGAGCGTGACCGTGTCCCCCCGGCGGTGTCGTGCGGGCGCCCCCGTGCAGGCTGCAGCCTGCTGTTCTCGGAGGCGGCCGGGCAGACGGGCTCGGAGCAGGACCCCGAGCCGAAGCGATCGCTCGCCGTGGAGGGCGCGCTGGTGCAGGCGCTGCCCGAGCACCCCAAGCGGGACTTCATCTTCTGCCTCAGCAACGCGCACGGGGAGGTCTTCTGCTTCCAGGTGCCGTTCCTCTGCCCTTGCCTCTCTCCGTCCCTCCTTGCGAGTCCACTCGTCCATCGCGACCTCCGCTCCCCTTAGCCAGTCGACTCTCCTTCCCCACCGCGCCCCCCCCCCCCCACACCGTATTTTTATTGTCAAAACATAAAACAGCGTGGGTGGAATCGGTCGCTGATAAGCGGCACGACCGCTCAGGTTTTCACGGTGGTGCTGCGCGAGGTGCTGTCTGGTTGCGCCGCGCGTCGTCCGGCACGATGTCCGACATCCCCGCGCCGCGTGCCGGTGATGCTCGCTTCGCTGTGCGGAGGATGCCGCTTGGAGCTTCCTCGGCACGTGGAGCGAAAACACATCGGACGGCGCTACGTGGAACACGCGGCGCAAAACCGAAAGTGAATCGGAGGGCCCGATGAACGGCTGTCAAGTGATGTTTTTGGGGGCTCGCCCGGCAGGCAGAGGCCCGCATGCTTGCACGGTCTGCATCCTCGGTCGGAAAATCAAAATAGAGCGACGACTATGTGAATGTTATCAGATGACTGAACGAAAACACAGATCTTGCCGGGTCTCCTCGTACAAGATGCCGTGTTAATTCCAGACAAGACCACGAGCAACCTTTTATTTAAACCAGCTGATAGCCCATTGAGATGAAACGTCTCTCTTACAACGGAGACCTGGGTCACAAGTCCATTCATTGATGTTATCTTAGACTTTGGAAGTTTTTTTTTTTACAAAAAGCATCTTTGCTGTTAGAACCAAAGAATGGTCTCTTGTTTTGCATTTCTTGCTGTCGAGGTAGGTGAAACGCATCTGGCAGTGGAATTATACTTCTAATTAGACCCAGATGTTTTTAATGAGTTATTACTCAACAGGTCCAGACCATTAGTCTGGTAGGTGTCGGTTTCAAAGGCTTTGAGTCACATTCAAAACACATTGCCGTGGCGAATTATCCCATTGTTGGTGATGGAGACATTGACATTTTTTCTTCTCCCCAAAAATATCTTCACGAAAATCAACAGTCACCGACGCATGAATCGGGGCCCTGAACTTTGACTCGAAGCATGAAAGCTCTGTATACACTGGATGAACGGTCCAGCTGAATAAGTCCGAGCCAAACAAGCGACGTCGTGTATGCAGGCGCGGAGGGGGGGCGACCGTGTTCGTGTTTTCGCTGTGTTCTGTTTATTTGTGTGACCGTACGGAGTGAGTGGCTCACAAGTTTCACGCACCAGGGGAGAGACCCACGAAGCACTGCTGTGATCGTGCCACTGTTACGATTGTGCCACTGTTGTAATCAAACCACCGTGATTGTGCCGCTGCTGTGATACGTGATGGTGCTCCTGTAATCGCGCCACTGATTGTGCCACTGTGATCCTGCCGCTGCGATCGTGCCGCTGCGATTGTGGCACTGCGCCCGTGCCAACGCTGCGTTTGTGCCTCTGTATATCGCTCCGCAGGCTGAGAGCCAGATTGAGCTGGAGAACTGGGTAACGGCCGTCCACTCGGCCTGCGCCTGGGCGCTCGCCGGCCGGAGCTGCAGAGGCGGCCGCGGCGCCAGCGGTTCGGGCATCGGCGTGGACCCGGCGCAGGCGCTGACCTCCGAGGTGCGGGACCTCGAGCACCGCATCGACCTCGACGAGAAGATGCGGAAGATGGCCGAGCTGCAGCTGCTCACCGTCTCGGAGCCCAAGAGCCGTAAGGCCATCCTTGCACAGGCAGGTTCAGAGGGCGGTGCTGTCAACCCCCCCCCCCCCCCGCCGCTGATTTTTATATCCCGAATGCGTTGTCAACGCGTCGGGAGGTGACGAATCCATTCTGAACTCGCAACGTGTGACAGAGAAACTGAACGTGGAGGGAGATATCGTGGAACTAATTATGAGAGCCCTTTAATTTCTATTTCTTTTATATCCACACACTCGGGGGGGGGGGGGGCGAATGTCCGTAGCATGGCAGTCAAACGGATCTTTTAATTGTTGGAAGTTTGCGTGAACATTTTTTTCAAATTTAATGTTCGAACAATTTCTTGCACAATAATTAGCTAAGCACATCACTTCACTTGGGAAGGAACTTGGTTAGATCCTGGGTCACGACCTGGATTCAGATTTGAAGCCGGTGATCACGCAACGCTGGCTCAGCACCCGCACCTCCGAGTCACCTGGCCCCACCTCCGTAGGGAGTGGCTTTTTGTTGTTGTTATTGTTGTTTTAAACCATCACTTATTCACACATTTCTCAGCCGCCGAATATGTATCCAGCTAATTTTTCCTCGGTTTGTATTGAAACCCGCGCTGTCAGGGCTGCTTCAGAATCGGATTCTTTTATTGAGACTGGGAGAATCCGATGAGCCGCGAAGATCTCTTTCGTCCGCTGTGCGGGAAAAAACGCGCACTCGAGGAGTCTGGGTCTCTGTGTTTGCAGAACCCTCCACCCCACCCCAGCATTCCTCCTCTTCGAGTGCGGTGCGGCGTTTGCTCTGCGGGGATTTAATTAAACGCAGACGGCTGGCTGGCTTCGGGCGCAAGCAAAATAACCCGAGACGCACAACTCTGGGCCCCGCCACGGTTCGCAGAGGTTACTGTTTTTAATCGGCAGCCCGGTTCGACCACGCACGGCTCCGCAGGCCGCCCGCGCGCTCCCTTCCACTTGGCATCCGGCGCACAATCACACGTGCGCCCACGTTCTCTTCTCCCGCTTCCTGTTCAGCTCCGTTACGGAGGCCACCGGGGCTGTTGAACGCTCCGGCAGCAGCAGTCGTCCGCTGTCGGCGATCATTGCCGTCGTATTCCATCTCTTGCTGTTGCTTCCGTGCCAGTTGCTCTCTGCGTTAGCGCCGCCTCCTCCTCCACTTCGTCTTTTTTCTCGGTCTACTGGACAACTGTGAAAAGAGCTTCATGGCTCGTCGGTTTCCTCCGGTCTATATAAAGATTCTGATCCTGTAGTTGCCATCGCTTTTGTTTGATTTCTCTTCGCTGCCATTCTTCTGACATGACCTTCCTATCGCAAGTCTTGCTTCTTTCATTCTTTCTGTCACAGTGTTCCGTCCGTCATCATCCTCTCTCCAACGTCTTCACTTCTCGTTCTGTACGATCTCGACGCCCTGTGTCGCCGCGTTATAGACGTCAGCACGGGAAAAGCAGGCGGCTCCGTTCGTACACCCAGGCACTGCATTCGCCAGATGTAACCCGAGCGCTTGAAATTCGCCGCGCTGCTCGTTTTAAGTGGGCTACGATTACGTGCTCCAACTTGCCCTGCTACCTGGAGCTGGTAGACAGGCATGCAGCCCATGTGCCGTGCATGGCAGCCCCCAAGCACTGACATTTGACATTTCGAAAACCGCAGGAGGCTAAGTAAATGAATCGATGTGAGGGAAGAGTTGGGGCGGGGAATGTCTTGTAACCATCCACACCTGGTCATCTCCTGCATTTATTTTATTAAGTGTAAATAACATGTCAACAATAATGGAGACGACAAGGCCAGCTGCCATGTTAGTTACTTATGTATGTACGAGAGATGGCCAAGCAGATTTGAGAAGGAGTTTTTTTTTTTAAGCCCAGTGTTGATCTCATATCTGCCAATGATTTAGTAATTCGTATCAACCTATGGAGAAGAGCTACAGGAAACGATTGAAGAAGTAGGTAAGAAATGCTGTAAAGTTGGGCTCAAGATCAATATTTGCAAAATGTCACGTGCAGCAAGTTCGCTAATGAAAAGGCAATATTTGCTGGAGCAACACAATTAGAAAGCACAGCTGAGAAACTACCGGATTGGTATTTAATGATGAAACCGAAGCGTGCGAGCACATAGTGGACTGCTTTTGGGAAACTGATCTCGATAATCAAGAGCAACAAACCCAGGTACACTGACCTATGATTATAATTGTGACTGACAGGACATACAGGGCTGAATGTAGGTAGAGTGTATTGATGGGTGGCATTACTTTCATTCATGACCTCATTAGTCCTGCATCTGCTGCATCTCTATGTACTGTTCCAACATATTCCTCCATATGTTTATCATTAAACAAATCATTTTCAACACCTTTTGCCAATCCCCACTGCTCAATGAAGGCCCCTCCACGGTGTGTTGGTCGTTGGGCATTATTTCACCATACTTCACCATGCTGGCAAGTGTCGGGAGGTGAACGGGGTGTCGGGACCGGTGTTAGATCGCAGTTGCCACGAAATGTTTTCCTCGGTTGGGAATTTAACTCGGGGCGCTGTGTTAATGGCGCAGTGCGGGTGACTGCCGTGGCATCAATCCCCCCAACTCTTATTTCCCTCTGTGTATTAATAATACGAGCGATTTTTTAAACAGATATGTGTCATACTAATGAATATGTAATGACGTTATATATAACTCAATATTTTTACTTTGTCATCCCATCATCGTTATTGGCATGGTCAATCCACTGCTGGACGCGACATCGTCTTCCGTTGCGATGTAACAATCCACCCAGCACTTGCGCGCGACCCAATTTCGTTGCTCCATCTCCTGCCTGGAGCCTTATGTAACATTCTCTTAACCGCGCGGTACATTTTTCCACTGGCATTTTCCTAGGTTTTTTGTTTTCTCATTGACGGTACTGCACCCTCGTTTTGCTGTACTTAACCTAACACGGCTCTCCCGGGACCTTTGGTCTCGGCGAGGTTTTACGGACGCTTTAGTGCGTCGCAGTAGAAATGCCTCCAAGGGCTGGCCGTGTCCCCCACTGTTCGTGTTCCGAGAAGTTGCTTGTACCTGTAGCCGCACCCACGTGGAATCGCCATGGCTCTCAAAGTCACGCACGCGACTGCCCGGTTCCTCAAAGTTGTTTCTCGCGTGCAAAAACAACCACGCCCAGCAGCAGTTCCAGGGGGGGCCTGCATCATTTGCTTATCCCTGCTGCAAACAGTCGCTGGCATTGGCAAAGCAAATTCTGTCGCACCACCACTTTTCCTCTTTGATTACCGCTGAGCCTCACTTATGTGGTTGCTCTGGTGCTCGTTCCATGCCCCCCCCCCCCCCCCCCCCCGCTGACGGATAGCCGGACGCGCTAATTACACGTGTGCGCCCTGTCTAGATTGGGCGTTGCAAAAAATCGACTAAACGTGGAGTTGCTTATAAATAATGAAATAACCACAGGGACATGCCCCTGAACTGGTTTTGCTGGCTTTCCACACTCGATGAGACATCTGGCTGCACTTTGCTCCACTTTTGCGTCAGGGTTGTTGGGCTGCTGTCGAAGCTTTTGCTGTTTATCCAACGGGTTTCCCGAAAAGCTGAGCGTGTTTCAGAACTCCATTCCCTGCGAAAAACCCCACCACCGCATGTCATTTGAAACCGCTGGTGGCAGCGTTTTGCGCTGCAGTACTGAATGAGTGGGGGTAAATCCAGGGGGGGGGGGGGGGCACAGCGGTTATCGAAATGCGCCGTGAACCCGCCGACCCGAGTTCAAACGCGGACAACATCAGCGGTGAGCGATATCCGAACCCATTGTGGGATATCCCGTTTACCAACCCGCAACGGGATCAGCCCGGTGTGAAGTATGGTCATGGGTGGTCTTCATCCAAGCCGTTGATTGATGAAAGCTTGTAAACTGCGATACCGAACGTGTGCATTCTAAACAGACCCACACGGTCGCTTGGCGAACCCGAGCCGCGGCGCGCTCACCGTATGCCGGTCGACGCCGGCGGTGGCGCCGTTAAAACCGACCCCTGGGTCGTGCGTTCTCTACGCAGGTGTCGCAGTGGGAGCGCAACCTGGAGAGGTACAGCGTGGACGCGTTCCGCTTGCGCTGCTACCTGGCCAGCCTGCAGGGCCGCGAGCCGCCAAACCCCAAGCTGGTGCTGGCCTACGTGAGCCGGCCCGTCAAGCACGCCATGCACCGCCTCGGAATGTTCTCCGCCTCCTCCTTCCACGCGCTGGTCAGTACCGGCGCCGGTGTGCGGAGCAGACGGACCCGCTCGGGCAGTCCGTGCCCAGTGTCCCGTTTTGTTAACACAGTTCAGAAGTCGAAAGTTAAAAGTGATTTTCTACCTTGAAATGAGCCTGGAGGCTGTACCCTCCCATATCCTGGTTACAGCTTTGAGCCAGTGGTGGAAATTTCACGTTCCTTCTGGCAGGGGTGAGTGTATCCAGAGGACATCCGCTTTGTTGACTTCACGAATTGGTACTCGTTTTATAGACCCCAGAAGGATGATGGGCTGAGTCAACCCCCAACCAGGATTATAACTCGCAACCTTTCGATTGTGAGCCGCCTCACTCTTCCGCTGAGCCACTTTGGCCGGAACAAATTTATGCCGAAAATATTCATCAACGAAGCGTTTTATTTATTTTCGTCATTCAGTGATGACTATGAGTGGACAAACATCATCTAGCATGACCATCACCACGATTGCTGCCCACCAAACACTGCCGGTGACGAGATGGTCTGAATGAGGACACAGGCTAAGATATTTCCGGAAGAGACGATCGGTTTACCCTTTGAAGTAATAACGGGAGTCGCAGTTACTACTTTACGTAGGTATGTATGTTGAACTTCTTTCTCACCGTACTTAGCCAACCGTGCTGATTGGAGGGGTGAGGAGATGGGGGCAGGCTTAGCGGTGTGTGCCGTCGAGTCATCAAACTGTGAAACTCGTGAATCGCAGAAGTCGCCGCGCACCGGGCGGCAACTAAATTATATTATTTTACCACTGAGTAATATATAGCTTTTTTCATTGACCTGGCCACAAATGACAGCTCACCCAAGTGGCTTATCATGTGGACCTTTATAGCAGCCAAATACTACGTTCATTCTAAATGTGGAGGGAAAAACCGTGAAGACCCGGAGAAAAATCCATGCGACCACACGGAGAGAGAGAGGCGCGCAAACTCCACATATACAGCAGGTGTCAAGGTCTGGACCGAAACCACGACCTCCTGCATACCAGGCGAGGGAGCTAAAATCTCGGCACCGTGGTGCTAACGGCACGAGTTGTGCCCCCCCCCCCCCCCCCCCCACGGCGTGTCTCCGCGTGTTCCGCCGTGCAGGTGTGCGCGCGGGAGGAGACGGGCTTCAGGAAGCGCACATTCTCGCGGGGGCTGAGCAAGAAGAAGAGCGTGTTCGCGTCGCTGCGCGGCCTCGATGGCTCCGGCAAGAAGCCCGGCAAGGAGCGACCCAGAGCCTCGCAGGTACCTTCCTCCCCCGCCTGGATGGAGCCTCGGGCACCAGGCCCAGCATTATTATAAGCGGTGGCTGCTATCTGGAGGAGTGATGAGGAGGGGGGTGAGCGAAGGGGGTTTCAAGGGCAGGTTGAGGGCGGAGAGCGAGGTCGAATTGGAACGGTCCTGAAGAGGTGAAATGTTTTGCTTAGAATTCTTGCAGCGAGCAGTGATGAGAATGGCTCCAAAAGATTAAGTCAGAGCTAATTTTTAATTCGCTTAGGAAGGCTCCTTATCCAGACCAGTAGTAAAATCCTATTTTTCGCATTAACCAAGCTTCACACAACCGTATTGTAGATCTACTGAATACGAGATATTTATTCTTTAGGGTGTTTTTCTTTTCGTGAAAAGATAAAGGTGTGGCCCTGAAATTCCTCACTCGCGCTGCTGTTGGCGGAAGGGCCTCCACTCGAGGGAGGTCTAGAGAGCCCCTCTAGAGAGGCTAATTGGCCTGCTCTTCCATGCTGGCCAGATGTCTGAGAAGATGTGGGAGCTCCCACATGATACCCCATCACACGCGACCTGTCAATACAACTCACTTTTGCGTGCCCATTTATACTCCTGGGTGGACATGGACGGGGGGGATTTCAAAAGCTTGTCTCGGTGTTTCAACTGCTGCGCAGGGAGATGGAATCGAAGCGGCAACCTCTGGATTTCAAACCTCAGTGTGCTAACCATTTCACCATGGCACAATCCCCTTCCTCCCATTAAATTGCTGAGGAAACAATGTGAATTCCAATGTGGTTAGCATGGACTTTGTGGGCACAAGAAGAATTCATTCTGCTAATCAAAGTGGAGTATTTTTTTTTCCACGCTTGGACCACATTCAGAGGCGTTCTCTTTATACCGGAGCTTGCTGTGTTGTCCAGATGTGGATTATAATGCTGGCTCTACTCCTTTGCTGCAATAAGTATCATCGAAGGGGCTAATCTGAAGCCAGCAGTGTGGTTTCCCTTGCAATGTCATCGTGTGTTTTGACATTTGCTTGTTTGGCATTGTCTAGCAACAAGCTACATAAGGTGGCATTGATCTTTCCTGCAGATCTTCAGGGACGACGGGGTGACGTCCCAGATTTCGTACGGGGCGAATGCCGAGGTGAGTTCTGTTTGGAAGCCGTGTGCGAGTGACCTGCCAGCTATAGCAGTGCACGCACGTGTGACGTGGAAACGCCAGCAATAGACGGTGTATGATGATCACCAATGGTGGAGCGCTGTTGCTGCTGGACGACTAGAATCAGAAAGGACAAAATGCAGCGCTTTATAGTCCACTGCTGGATGATAGCCTCCTGACACCGTTTCTCACTGGGTTATTTGTTTAGACACAACTGGCAAGTGTGGGTTGGTGAATTTATGGATTTTGCTTCACTGCCCTCTGCAGCCCACAACAAGTGACCGCAGGCCCCATAACACCTGTTTAGGCATTGAGTGACCTTCCACCGAGCGAAGGTTGATTTGGGTCTTCGACAGAATGCCTTGGTTGCTGGAGCAGAGGCTGTATAAAAGGGACTGGAGTGCGGTGAGAGGAGAGAGATAGGCAGTGAAGATGTTTCTGGCGAAGGGATCTGAGTACTGGGGTAATGTAGCCTCACAATAAAGATTATTCATTCAATTCGAATTGTTATGGATGAAGTGCAACCGCGTGGCCATGAAGTATGCGCGCGTGTGTGCGTGTGATTACCATTTAGTTTATTATTCATGAAAGCCGCTGCCAGCTATTGTTGTTATGATTGCTGGGGCAGTGAACAGAATTTAATTTCCCACGTTGAGATTGATTCATGCACACACGGGTTCTGTTTTGGCCTGGCTGAAAGACAAGCTGGGAGGGCTGTGCACTCGCAGGCGCACCGGTCAAGCAACTTCTGGGTTCCATGATCGTTCTCTTGCTGCAGTAATCCAGTCTGGAGACGATAAAATGATTGCATTCTTGGACCTTTAGAGATGTTAATATTATACATTGTAATGTTAGCTCCTGAATGTGGTTGTATAAATGGAGGTAATGTTTAAAAATCATCCATTAAATGAAAACCCGAGGACACGAATCGTAAAGTGTTTGAATAATGGAAATTCTTGTCGTTAATCACTTAAAATATTTGTGTCATTACCTATCTTCCCTGGCCCGCAGGCAGATATATGTGGGTGTTGTCGATTGGTAGATTTTGTCAGTCGCCCCCTCCTGCCCACCTCCACGACTACCCGGGAGACATTTAGGCTAAATGTCATGCATTCTACCAGCATATGGGGAGAGCGGTGACGCAGTGGTTAGCGCACTGCGCTGTGAGCAAACCCGAGATCGGTTCCCAGCCACGGCTAACATCGGTGGCACGTGATACCCAAACCGATCCTGGACATTTTCTCCCCCGCCCCCAACCTTTATCAGCCTGCACTGTCCAATGTGGTGAAGTATGGTCAAACTATCCACCTGAATTGGCACTGCGTCAGCAGGACAGCATCCATCAGTGCGTTGACACGGGGCTCTAAATCTTAAGTATTATTATACCGGCTTATAACGCCCTCCTCCGCTGCCATCACCCATGAGGCTGCAGGCGATGCTATTCTTATAAGCCCCTTCACGAAAGTGCCAAGCTGTCCTACGTACGTTTGAAGCTTCGTTCAAGAAAACTTTGACTTAAGTGTTACGGCAGGTGTGTAGCTATGGAACTCTATGGAACTCAAGTCACTCCCATACTGTTCAAGACAACATCAACCCAGGGACTTAACTAGAGCATTATGACGGAATACCTGATTGTAATTTTAGAATACTTTTTAAATTAACGACACTTCGAACTCGTGTTTGTATGCGCTTCTCTAAGATTATAGCTTTTTATTCTTTTTACTTGCATCTTCATCTTTGCAGTGAATGGATAAATATCGTTTGCAGGCCATTGCGAAGTAGTATGCCTCAAGTGGTGGTGGGCCTTATGATATAAACTAGTGGCCATATCCGGTCCAGGTTGCCGTCGGTTACCCGCCCCTGCTCTAGCGTTAAGGTTAGAGGTCGCCCACTGCTCCCGCAGTTGCCACAGCGTGCCCCTGCTTTCAGGCTCGTGACGACGCGGAGGATTGGGCGGACGGGGAGCCCTCGGAGCGGCGCAGCGGCTGCAGCCCGTCGCTGGACGGCGCACTCTGCCGCCACGACCTGGGCACGTGGGAGGAGGTGTCGCTGCCCGGTGACGGTGGCGGCGGCGGCGGCACCGTCGTCAGCATCCTAGTGCTGCCGCTCTACCGCAACCACGACGTGCTGCTCACCGCCTGCAAGGTTCGTTCCGCGGCCGAATAACCCGTAACCAAAAGCGTGCTCCCGGGATCTACGCCGAGTCGCACTGCGCGGCACGCGTCACCACCACCACCACCACATAAGCCAACTGCGGGTCATGAGCATGGGAGCGGAAGCAGCTATTCGCCCTCAAACCAACCCTTAGGACAGAGGGAAAAGTCCCTTACACAGCCTGTTCTCGTAATCTCGTTGAATCACAGAATATAACCAGGGTTGAGTCTGCTGAGTGCTTGCTTGGGAGACTGCCCAGGAAGACCAGGTGTTGCTGTCTTGGGCTGCATGGTGGCCCAGTGATTGCAGTGGCAACAATGGGATTTTCAGTTTACCACGAGTGTTATTACTTTGTATATGCATGGGGTATGAGTGGTTATGGCCAAACATCCCAATACAGGACTCCTGAGTGTGTCTTAAATAAAGGATATGTTTATTATTATTATTATTTGCTGTCCTTCCGCATTGAACGGGCATCCATGGTGCCCCATGGCTACATGCCCGTCCCCTACTCCCCCTAAAACGTCAGCATTGTTCCTAGACATCTGTATGGCGTTACAGCTGAAAGAGGTTGCTAGTTGTTTTTCAGAGTACTGAGTGGTTATATTTTTCTACCCCAGTTGCTCAAGTTTGCTCCCAGACCAGAAAAATGCCTGTTGAGTAATTGGGCAAACATCCCAAGCACAGGTCCCGACTCATTACAGCTCCGTGTGAGGGCTCTCCTTGGGGCTTAAGCCCCTTCTGTTAAATTTGTTTGTGTGGGAATGCTCGGTGCGACGCTTGTCTGTCTGTCGGTTGTTTTGAAGCGTAAGTAAGTGAACGCAGCACTTTGTTGAAAGAAAACGTGGAACGCAAATGAAAGCATTTTCATAAGGAAATGTTTTTTTTTTAAACCGCGTTGCTATCACTGGGCCACCATGTTTGTGGGAATGCTTGCTGCGACGCGTGTCAGCCTGCAAGTTGTTTTGAAGTGTGGTAACCGAATGCATATCACTCGGATTGTTGAAACACGAGGACTTAAAGCTGTGATGTGCCGAACAGAGGTGCTGTCCTCGTATGTAAGTGAGAAATTGCATGCGATTTTTTTTTAAACATAAGTACGACAGTAATCGGGACAAATGTCTCTTGCCAAAAAACTCGGGCAGAATTTCATTATCAGAAACAGTGTGATTAACCGGGGGATTTTTAATCATGCCGAGCACAGTCGGGGGTGGGTGGGGGGGGGAGGAAGTCGCTGTCATTCCCGAATTCATTACAGCTTCTGCGATGCTGCCTGTAATGATTAGCACATCGGGCTCGCTATCAAAAGATCACCGGTCCAATCAACCGCCCGGCGTGGCATTAGATACAATGGGCACATTTGAAAAAAAAATCCCCCCCCCCCCCCCTCAATCTTTGTCCACCCAACAGAACAAACGGGTACACCGTAGTTGCTCCGTCTTGCAAGGTCGCGTGTATTGGGGTAAAGTGTGGCGGCTTCCTCCTCTTCGAGGACGTCTGGCTGGCATGGAACGAGCAGAGAGGCTCGAAGAACCCCACTCTTAAATGTTGTTGTGGGGATTGTTCAATTCCCTCTCCCCGCCCAACCTCCTCGCAAATCTGTCCATATACACATTTAGCCAATGACGATGTTTTTTTTTATCCTCCTCTGCGCACTTCGGCTTGTAATAATGTTGCTATATTTTCTTGGTCCATGTCTTCATTTATTTTCGTTTTCATCGTAGTCATTCGTACGTTCGTTTCTGGTGGGTGGTCATCATCAATCGCAATGCTTGGAGATTTTAAATCCACTTTAGAGTCGTCCGTCGTTGACCAAGACAACAAAGAAAACTCTTTACCGAAAAATATCGTCACCGATCGCGTTCGCGACATGAGCACTGACATGCGTGGCGTGTACAGGGACTATGCTAGTGAGCGGGCCCTTGAGCTTTTGTGAGCGGCACCACTTGCCGCCAAGGAGCGTTCCCGCCCGCCCGCGCAAGACTGTGTCGCCACGCCAGCGCGCTGCTCATCGCTGCTCGTCGCTCATGCCGTCCCTCTGTTTCGTCGCGCTTTGCTTTTGCGGGCGTGCGCAGAAAAAGGGGCTGGACCCGTCTCGACACACCCTGTGCATGCGCTCCGAGGACGGGAACGCCTTCTACCCCGATCCAGACGATTGCATCCTGCACGAGGTGAACTCGCGCTCGGCCGCTCCCCGGTTCTCCCTGACGTGTTCACGTGCAGGCATCTTCGCTCGCTTTGCTTGGGGGAGATTCGCTCGCTAAGAGCGCCGTCCGGGAATTGCGCCTGCCAGCCACGTCCCGCGTCGTGGGCCGCCGTTTGTGCACTTCTCTTAACGGCAACAGGGCCGCAGGGACCGCGAGGGTTATAGACCGATGCGCCGTTGCGCGCCGTCTTCGCCGAGATTTGCATCCGAGTACGGAGTGCGCCAGCCCCGTTGTCAGCCAGTTTAAGCGAGATCTTCAACTTGACGGCGCAGCCTTGCCGCAGTCGCTCGCTCAACGCCACTGCTGGCAGAGAAGGGCTTGTACCAGAGGGAGCTCTGGAGAGCGCCTCTAAAGGGTCACTTTGCCTGCTGGCCAGAAGTCTTGGAGAATGTGGGAGTACTCGCATTTTACCCCAGCACATGCGGGCCGGGGGGGGGCTGCCAATTGACTATTCCAAGCTTACTTTGGTGGAATAGCAGTCCACTATTTTCTTAACCATTCCTAATCAGCAGCAATGTTTCTAACACCAACGACAGCAGTATTGACTGAAAAGCGTCCGCTCCAGCTATACACATATTCCAAGATAAAGATCCCCCGTAGACCCTTACAGGATGTTGGCATTACCGCATGAGGTCATTGTGTAGCCAGTAACCTCTTTTGCCCACCTTTGTCCAGTACTGATATTTAGACATTGCAACAGATTCAGTCGATGTAGTGCAGGTTCAGGAC
The DNA here is from genome assembly GCA_014621495.2 of Entosphenus tridentatus. Lineage (NCBI taxonomy): Eukaryota > Metazoa > Chordata > Hyperoartia > Petromyzontiformes > Petromyzontidae > Entosphenus > Entosphenus tridentatus. The sequence goes on from CM025673.2 coordinate 4,630,204, forward strand.
AGGTTCGGATTTCTCTAATCACTGATGTTATCCTTCGCTGGGTTTCCAGCTGCGTGCGGTGTGTGTGATGTAATCCGTCACGGCAGCGCATACATATATACATATGTGCACACACAATTATAGGAAACTGTTAAGAGGGAAGGTTAAAATGCACCGTGAACATGTCTGTACAAACAAGCTTATGGCATGCGTCAGCTGGTGACTTTGCCCAATATGCAAACGACGAGAGAAACCCATCATAACAGAAAGAGAGTGAAGACCAGAAAACCCTACATTTCACAGAATGCACAAAAACCGTTGTCCACAGTTGCCCATTTCTTCCATATCACTGCTGCTGCCAGTCAGTCACATTTGCTAAAATCAATTTCGACGGTGACCCAAGACAAGACGACCATTGGAACTGCTGATTGTGTTCTGCATAATGCACAAAGGCCAAACCGATTTGGCATCATCAGGCTGTTCGGAGAGCTGTGCTTGCAAGGGGTTCCACTGGCACACAATGCCAGCATTATGGTCCTCAGTGACAGTAGCGTTTTCAGGGCTGCCAATAATGCCTTGTCGAGCAACTCAACTTTTGTCAAAGCTTTGTCCTTGTGTATTGACAAAGCGTCATGAAAACTATACTTACCCATTGCTTCTTCAGATAAAGTGCTCTGATAATGCCACAAAGTTTCTACCTTTTTTTTCTTGGATTCGCAAATAACCATCCCGGTTCCGTGAGATTGTATTGATTTTGTTTTAATGGCTGGGCTATTGTACATGTGATAAAAGGTCTAATTTTCGTGTGGCTTCTCCTTTTGTGTTCGCTTCTCTCTTTCAGTTCTACAGTAAAATTGAAGTTCAGGCCAAGGGTGATGCAAGCCCTTCTGCAGTCGACGGTAAGACAGCGTCTTTCCTCGAACGATCACAAATGCGCTCCAGCACCCTGCACATCTTCGTTACAGTCCGGGGTCAAGCGCGTGCGCAAGCAGCCTTGCCCCGCACCCCCTTTTTCATAAAGAGGCCGACTTTGTTTTGAGGCCGTAGCTCAAGTTAATGATGCTGTTGTGCGTGGCGGCAAATGTGTCGCAGAGAATCCTTAATGCCTCTCTGGGCCGGACCCGAGGAGTGCAGATTCTAATCGGGGTCGGCAAGCCCGGATGTCTCGTTTATTTCCTTCCTATCTGTGATTGGCCCGCGCTCGGGTGAGCGATCGATGCAGATTTTTGGGCCGCGCGGCCAATAGCATGGCGGCTTGAAAAGTGCATTAGGCATGAATCTTGACTTTCACCTTTGATCTTGGCTGTGGCTGTCACATAACTCGAGACGTGTGTGTGTGTATAATTCGATGCCCGATTGATGTTAGGGGAAATCAATGCAGTTTTGATTAAAGCACATGCACATTTGTTCACCGGTTGAAGCTCCTAGAACCACCCTCCGCTTTCAGTGACCATATGTTCCAGCATATGCGTTGGACATTGATCGATGGCGTGCCTCTTTTTTGACCCATAATGTCACGCCGCATTTTAGGTGGCCTGAATTTGCCCGTGCCCATATCACCCGGAATGCACCCATCTCGTCAGCTCGCGGAAGCTAAGCAGTGTTGAATCCGGATAGCCGCTTGTATGCGTGACCCACCATGCGCAAACAGGTTGTCATAGGGCTGTAAGTTCTGCGTAGTGGGCAGTACTGTTCCTATTCTTGGTTCTTTCGGTAAAGTCACGTAGAAGGGAAATAATAAAATAATATTTATATGAAATAATAAAAAACAAGAATATGAATCCCTGCAGTCACGAAAGTATTAAATCAAGTACTGTTCCTCTTTGCTTCCACATCTGTGCTCCCTCCCCCTGCCTTCACTAAACCGTACTGATGAGCGTGGTGAAGTATGGTCAAATAACCCCCGTGATCCGTGCGTCGTGGGGAGGTTCTTATCCAGCAGTGGATTGACATGAATAATAATTTTTAATCGTACTTTATATATATATCAATCCGCCGCTCGATGAGGGCTTTACCACGCCAATGTCGGTCATGGGTGTTGTTTGATCACACTGCAACACTCTGGGCGAGTGCGAGTTGATGAAAGGTCATGATTTTAAAAAGAAAATATCCCTGTGTACTTCCTCGTTGTCCCGGGGGCAATGGAATCACTCAAGAGATGTCATTTCAATCTGGCACACTCCATATTGCTCAACGCGGGTGAGTGAGTGAGTGAGCGAGTGAGTGGGTGAGTGAGCGTGTGGGTGAGCGAGCGAGTGAGTGGGTGAGCGGGTGAGTGGGTGCGTGGCTGGGTGAGTGGGTGAGCGAGTGGGTGAGTGAGTGAGCGAGTCAAATTGCGAAAATTATTGTGGTTTTTGTATTTTGGGGAATTTCCCAATGGTGTGCCATCGTCAACATCATCATCACGATCCATGGGCAAATAGCCCCGTAAGTGTCCACCGCACACTCCGTCATTTGTTTCCACTTTCCTCTGTCTTGTTGTCAATATGCTCAAGTCGTGGCCACATCTTTCTGGCCCCAATCTCTTGTGATGTCGTCGTCAGGCCATTCTCTGTTTAAGTCTAATGGTTTGTACCCAGCGTTTTAATGTCGCCTCAAGCCATGTGTGCACCTGCTATCTTTCTTAAGCTTTTGGCAACCAACGTCTTTGGCACAGTCTTGCCAGAAAATACTTTTTTTGTTTGTTAGCGGAGTTTTCAATAGGGAAGGGGTTTATAAATTTAACAAAAAACACTTTTGCCCGAGCACAACAACAACGACATTTTTCTTTTTTACAAAAAAAAGGGAGTAATTCTGCATTGGATGCTTTGTGTGCCGGAGAGCAACGGCTCCATTACGTCGTGACGCCTTGGAAGGGGTTCTCAATAGAGCCACGCTCAAATCGAGGCACTTGTAATAATTTGAACAGTGAGCCCGATTCCCCCGGAGCAGCTGTGTCCCCGTCGGGATTAGCAGAGAGACGCAGGCGGGGGGGGGGGGGCGACGCTGTGACTCAAACGCCGCGTGTGCTGTGGTGTTGGCCAGAGCAATGGCTCCTTTGGTGCCGAATAACCCCCACTTACTGCCCCGCACGCTGCAGATGCCCCACCGCCCTTCGTTGTGCATGTGTCGGGTGCAAAGAAACGCGCACAAGGGTTGCTTCATTGTGCGGGATTTATTCTCTCGGATTTTCATTGGCAGCACGCAGACCAGTCGTGCGTGTGTGCGTGTATGCAGCGATTACGTGGGGAGAGTAGCGGTTAGCACGCTGCGCTGCGAACCCGGCGATCCGGGTTCGATTCCCGCTCACGGCCGATGCCAGTGACGATTATCTGAACCGATCCTGGGCCTCCCCTAGGTCGACTTAGCCTCAAATTAGTACCTGGTTTCGACGTGTAAACATCGCCACTGGGCGAGGCATGGTGCTGGCCACCCACCCCCTCGTGTACCGTCCCGGCCTTCATAGGTGCTCGCTGATAGCACTTGCCCCTCCAGTCTGTTAAGTTTATACGGGGGATCTTTGTCTTTGTTGGCAGCAATTATGACACAGGGCTGACTTGATGAAACAAAATCTCCTCTTTTATATCTCGCAGATCTGAGCTCCTAAATATTCCGTTGAAACATTAATTCTAACTGCATGCGCCTCCGTAGAGTGGGAGATGGGATTACCGGGAGGGAGGGCACGAATAATTATTGCAAGTTGTCGTTGGGGCGCGCTTTCTGCGTCGCGTCTCTCTCACCTGTCGTCATTTCCTTTGCCCGCCATCCATACTCTGGACAGAGTTCTGGGAGCATAGGGTTACGCTATCCGTGGGAAAGTGCACTTAGGCCTGCATCGGTTGTCACACTATGTCACGCGTAATTCCACACATCAGGGAAGAGCACTGGAGCCTGTGGCGTGATAACCACGTGGCCGTCCAAGTGAGCAAGTGCTGCCCATCGTATAGCATTGCTACCGATCGAAGTGCACACCTTGCTGGAAATATCGTGAGATGAATAATATCGCGGTATTGGAGAGCTACACTGTTTTCCCATGTGGTTTTAAGCACATGGTTGTGGTGGGTTTTTATGACCAACATTCGTGTCACTTTATTGACACCGGGCATGAGTTTGTGGTGCATCTTATACATCCGGGTGGCGTATTATTATTACGCAATGAACAAAAAACCGAGACTTGTACGGATTTCCCAGGACAGCGACTGTCTCAAAAAGCTAACTGTCCTGGCAAAATCAGGACAGGTGGCAACCCCCGCTCTTGGATGCCCGCATGGATCGCTCGCTTGGCAGAGCGCACCCTGGCACCAGCTTTGCCCACAAGCTGTGTGTGTGTGTGTGTCGGCGGCAGGGGCTGGCAGCTGTGGAGACGATGCTGTGGATGGAGCCTGTCTTGGTAGGCCGCCAGATGGAGGGGCGACGTCCCAAGCGGTGAGTCTGCGTGGCCGGTGTTGTCACGGGTTTGTTGCCTCGCCCCGCGGTTGTTCAACACTGCGGACGTGTTTACCCCGTGCACATCCTAGGCCCAAATATATTCCTCCCCTTCTTTCGCCTGTTATACCGTTGTCCCTTTTTTTTCACCCCGTCTCTCTGAAAAAGAAAAGACCTCGTTTGACCCAGTCTTGCCCTCAACGTGCACGTCTCCCGTAGCTGCACGTCATCCTGAGATAAGGTGAAATATAGGGACCCCGCTTGACAACACGTCAGAGTGTGTTCACCTGAGGTCGGCCATTAAAGGGGGGGCAGAATCAAGACGATAAAATCAAGAGGTGAGTGAGAGCAGGGTGAATTGCTTTTGAAAATGTGAATTATGATACGCAATACGCCAATGTCCCTATGAGAGGCAAGGTTTTTCAATCGTTGAAAAGTACCTACTGTGACGTGTGGATCAGAAACATGGATGCTGACAAACGAAATATATAATGAACGCTGTGTGTGTGTGTTCAAGAAGTGTGGAGGGAAGTCCACGCTTGGAATGAGACTTGAAATACAACGACGAACCCGTGCATTGGTGAATAACATAACATTTGAGACGTCAATTTGACTTGAGAGGAGTGGGCTTGGGCCTAGGGATGATGTGCAATGGACGAGACTGGCGACCGAGCGGGGGCCAAAGAAGCGAACGCTCCTGAGATCACAACCACCGCGGGGAGATGGAGCGATAAGATCAGCTCGTATGCAGAAGCGGGATGGATTGTGGGTTCAAGGCCATTGGCAACATCACAGGGGAGGCCTTTAGCCAGCAGCGGGATATGCAATGTCTGGTGGTGGTGATGATGATAACTCCAGATTGTACCGTTTGGTAAATGGAGGAAAAACGCTCGTGGTGTTTTTTTTCTTGACATTGACATTGAGCAGTCGGTCCACCTTGCACATAATCCAAGGACGAATGCATCTGGACCTGTGCCTGTCCACCCCATTTGCTAATGTGGTTATCTCGCCCCGAGTTCCCCCGGCGGCTGGTTTTAAAATCGATAAATTGGTCGGATGTAGCAAAGACCTCGCTGTGGAAGTTGGGGCTGCTGCATTCACTCTACATCCAAGTCAAGTATTGCACCAGCTTGTACTGTCTTTGAACCGTTCCCGAAAGTTGAGAGAGCTGCAAGCAGCTCTGCCACCTCAATGAGTGCGTCAGCGATGCTCATATATACAAATATACACATCCCTAAGCCAGTCGCAGAAAATTCTTTATTCCTATGGCAGGGCTAGAACTGCAGCGGTGATGCGTTGGTGATGACCCCAGCGACCTGAATTTGATTTCAAGCCACGCTTGATGACCCACACTGGAGCCGGCGTGTTGAAGCATGGTCCAGCAGCAACCCCCATGACAGAGCTGATGTGGTGAGGCCGTCATCCAGCAGTGAACTTGTCAAAGAATATTCATTGTTTAGTATATTTGTTACTCGCCCCATTTTCATAGCACACGGCTATCGGGAAGGCACTATGTCTTCCGCACCTCCAATTAGCATGGTTCGCGACGTACCGTGGGAAAGAAGTTCTGCAGACGTACGTACAGACACGGTCTGCAGCAGTTTGTCAGTCGGGGGCGATGAGGCCATGTGTCACCCCCAATTTCGTCAAAATGTGCGATGTCATTTGCCAAATTTGGACCTCAACTACGGCACATAATGGCCTACCCCAATTCGAATGACTTCAGGGGATCTGTAATGTCCACTGGGAAGCAGACGGCACGCAGTTATCTTGCGGTTAATACACACTACCGCGGCAACAGTTATCTTGCGGTTAATACACACTACTGCGGCAACAGTTATCTTGCAGTTAATACACACTACCGCGGCACCAGGCAGGGCGGACCCTCCGGATTTGAACTCCTGCAACAAGCGGCGAACGCGCTGCCACTGGACTGCGTCGCCGACGGCGGTGGGGAGGGGGGGGCAGGAGTGAAATCCGTCGGGGAAAATCTCTGTGACCCTTCCCCACAAGTTGATGTCTATTTTATTCACAATAGACCGCATTGGCGCAGTGCATTATTCCGCGTGAATTTTGTGCACGTAGACACGTGCATAATTTATTGGTCTCCATCGCAGGGCTCACCCGCCCTCCTGTAAGTGAGCGCTGCCTGCAAAGACTTTGCAGTGCACGATTCTCTCAATGAGCCGCCCCCCCCCCACCTCCCCCCCGCAGAGATAAAGGTCCCCCGTGTGGCACGTTAACAGATTGTCGGGGCAAGTGCGCACGCAAACGCACAGTTGTACGCACAGGACGCACAGTGGTTAAAGTCGGGGGGCGGTTTTCGGCCGATTCGTATCCCAGTGAGAAGGAAAAAGACGGTTACAACATCACTGTTGAGGGGCGATATCCAAACCCGCCCCGAGACAAAGCCCGCCTTCACCAACCCGCACTGACCAACGTGGTGAAGTATAGTCAAACAATCCCCGCTTGATTGGCATGGCATGGGGGGAGACATTCATCCAGCAGTGAATTGACAGCGCGATTTACAACAAGAGAACAAGTGCGATCGAATAGGATAGAATGTGCGTTTTATATGCACTGCGATACATTGTACGGTAAACAATAGGTTTTACCCTTTCTGGGAATAAAACAGGTCCTAAAACAGAATATTTTTGCAAGGAATCCTGTCTGCATTAACCACATGTACTTGTGGTGAACATGCAAACATATAAAACATGCTATGATAATATATGTCCCATACTTTGTACAGTATTTTACGAAACGTCATCTGCCCTGGAATACTTTATGTAGGCCGCAAGTGTGTTTAAAATCCGCAACGATACCGTTACGCAATATGTTTTTTTCTCATCGTACTGGCACGCTGAAACAATCCCCTCTCGACGCTGGCAACGCCTGCAATGGCGTATCGCGCCCGATCAGCGCAACGCTCACTGGGGACGAACAAACGGACGCACGCGTGCACACAAAGGCAAAGATACTATAGCCTTAACAGACTGTTGGGGCAAGTGCTTTTCGCGAGCACTTATGAAGGCCGGCATGGCACACGTGGGGGTGGGTGGCCAGCACCTCGTGGAAATGCTTATACGTCGCATCAGGTACTCATTTGAGGCCGAGTCGACCTAGGGGAAGGCACAAGACCGGTTCAGATAATCGTCATTGGTGTCGACCGTGAGCGGGAATCGAACTCGAATCGCCGGGTTCGTAGCGCAGCGCGCTAACCACTGCGACACCTCCCTGCCCACGCGCTCGCGCGCACACGCGCAATACGACGCGCGCTGCACATTAAACACGGGGCACAGCGTGCGAGTCAACGCTCCGCACGTGCGATTCGCGCGCCGCAGCGTTCCCCGCTTCCCTCGCTCAGCGTTTGCGAGGGTCGCCTGTGGATTGTCTGCATTTTGGGCAGGATGCTGCGTGGTTTTCTTTTCTTGGTCTAGGCTCTGCGCAAGCGTAACCGAAGCCTTAAGAATAATACGCAGCTGCCCCCTGGGGGTAGTGGCGCTCGCCAGATGGGTGAAATCCAGAGAGAACCCCCCCGAGAGATGAACCATGAACCCAGGGGGAATTGGCGGCCAAATAAACACCGGCTGCAGTCGAGTTTTTGTCCCATGAATGATAAAGGAGCAGACTGTAAGAATATCTGTTCCCGCACCTCCCGATTATCACGGTTGGCTACGTACGGTGCGAATGAAGTGTTCTACACGCATACCGTGGCTCGCAATTGCGCAAGGCTTTGGCATCAGCTGTCGGCGTCCTCCAAATTTTGGAGATCTGTCTGGATCGCATGGCACATTCGAGGAGCCCAGTCCGTTTGCGCCGTGCACTCGCACTCTTAAAATACGTAAGAAGTGTGACTGGTGTCTGTCGAACCGAAACGTTGATGAACCGCCGAGAAAGTAGAAAAAATATGGAACTGAAAGTTCACGCTAACGTGTATTGTAAGGGACGCACGATGCGTGGATTGTGGATTCGTTCGTCGGAGCGTTTGAACGGCGGGGGGCATCGTGGCCGATAAAACGCTTCTTCTTGGTTCTTTCAGTAAAGTCACGTAGAAGGGAAATAATAAAAATCAAACATAATAAAATACAATTCTCACGACGTTTCGGCCACAACGCAAGCAGCCGTCCTCAGGTGAAGAACAGGTCTGTCGGAAAGACAGCGTCTTAATGTTTTATTTTTATTTTATTATTTCCCTTCTACGTGACTTTACCGAAAGAACCAAGAAGATGAATCCCTGCAGTCACGAAAGCTTTAAATCGAAATTCAGTTGGGGCTAGTTGAATAGTGGGGCCTACCTGACTGGTGGGATTACCTGAACAGCGGCGTTCCCTGAGCAGCGGGACTACCTGACGAACTTGGTGAAGAGAGAGGGCTGCCAGCTCGCCATGCATGCATCCCGGTGGAGTTTGTCCCAGTGATGGAGTGGCCATTCACCGCTCGGTGCTCTCAGCCGCCACATGTCGGGGCACTTTACTCGTAGATCGTTTGTTTTTGTCTTTATTTTAATTGTTTTCAGATTGTGCTCTCGGTATCGCATCGCGAGGAGAAGGAGAAGAAGGATTCATTTGAAAGCTGCGCGAAGGAGGGTGCCTCCTCCTATGATAATGGCCGCAAAAGAGATTTTTCACTCGACTTCTTTGTAGTAAAGAAAACCTTTATCCTTTACACAATTGCGAATGCACTTTATCATATCCTGTACTCTGCGGTGGCAATGCCACGTGAGAGTAAAATCAACGTTCATCATTTTGAGAGCCGAAATTGTAGCCAAATGTGAGTGCAAGACAAAACTTCACGTGCCAATTTATTTTTGTTCATTCATTGGTTGACCGGCATGAGACAAGTAACTCGGCACACGTGAGAAGGCCGGGCCAATCGCACGCGGCTGTCCTAGATTAAAACACAGGGTTCTCGGTGCTCTGACCTCTCAACCACCTGGCCAACCCAGTCCATGAGGCATTTGAATTAGGAATGGATTTTTGCTAAAATTACATTTGCACTGCAGTCGCAACGTGTCCTTTTTAGTGAGTGGTGCTGTCAAAGACTTGCGATGCCTGGGTTCACCGTCTCGAATGGCCCTCGCCGTTTGACAAAGCTGTTGGGACGTCTTACAGGGCCCCCGAGCGTTTGAAGCTCGGCTAGGATGGGTCGACTATTTTCACCACTTTGTAAAATCCCTTTTTGCGTTGTTTCGCCCATTGATAATGAGCCCAGCGGGGGGGTGGGGAGTAGTGGTGCTCGATGGTTTTGTCCCGCAGTGGCGACCCAACTAAAACCGCCGTAACAAATTGCTGAAATAATAATTTTTGACCGTTTTGCTCAACCGAGCTAACAAGCTCCGCGCGATCAAATATTAATTCTGCAGCTTTCGTACGCAATATTCATGCCGCTCTGCGCGTGCTTTCTGCGAACCGTTGTGCCTTCCGCTCGAGAGAGCTTGGGAGAATTCCCACGCGAGAATGTGTATCGGAATAACGTACTCAGGCTGGCCAGGCATCTCGTAGGAGATGGGAAATGCCCACGCTTCACCCCACCGCACGCGACCTTCCGATCGACTAACTGCCTGCCGAGTAACCTTTTCATACTGCTTCGATGACAGAGCCGGGGGGAGGGGATAAATAAAAACCCACTCCGGACTATTGTTTCAACTGCCGCGGCAGGAGATGGAATCAAACTGCCGACCTCTAGATTTGCGAGTGCATCGTGCTAATGGTTCCGCAAAGACAGCATCCCGAGTGTCTTAACGCACGGCATTTAATCGGTCTTTGCGGTAACGCACTCTGCAAGTCCAACGCGCCGCCACTAGAAGGGGCAGCCGCTCAGGGCATGCTCTATGGGGAGCCGGTGTTTTCGGAGCTCGCGTTTGCACGCAAGGCACGAGAGCGAGCGAGCGAGATCCACACCGTTTGCCGCTCACGCGCTGGAGGTAATTGCAATAATGGGGCTGCCGAGGCACATCGCTAATTGCCGCTTGCGGATGAGACGCCGAATCTGTGCAGCGTAGCATTTAGCTCCCCCCCCCCCCCCCCGCTGTCAGCAGCTGTGACAGCTGGAACAAATCTGCACGTCGCCGTCGCGGCGGTAAGGAGACCTTCAAAGAATTATATCGAGAGCCTCCTACGCGTGGGTATGTTCGCGCAGGTGCGAGCACCTGTCCCGGGAAAACCGCTGCCATTGTCCGGTCTGCGTTGGGCGGAGGAGTCGGAGGAAGAGGGACGGGCTGCGGTCGAGGGTTGAGAAGGAAGTTTTTGATTCTCACGAGTAGCCGCTAGGGTTGGCTCACCGCGTCCCCACCGTGGGGCTGTCCACTTGGTACGCTCCTCCTCGTCATTAGCTGCTTAGAGCGTGTGATGCTTAAAGTCCCCCGGACTCACGCTCCTCCGTGTTCAGTCTTTGCTGCTGCTGCTGCTGCCTCCGTTGCGGTTGACGGGCGGAGTTTGTCGCACGGGCTGGCGAGCGTGACTGCGGCTCGTCGCCGGCCCTAGCGCGGCGGCCGTTTTCCCCGGCATTGATCAGAAGGTAAGACGTGTCCCCGGAGTCTCTTCGCGACGGTGATTTTGCTTCCGTCATTTTAATTTCCACTTGCGGTTGGTTCTGCGTAATCTGATTGACAAGAAGAAAATAGTTGCCTGACACCCCCCTTCGTTTGTGATTTGTGTATTTTTATCGAGCTGGTGTGAAATTACGGTGCGTCCTGCACGTGCAGTGAAACGTCCCCGGGTGATCCCCGTCTTGACTCGGGCATTGGCGGCAATTCATGTTGAATGCTGCTCTCGTGTGTTTGTGGGCATCGTCGAAGACAAGTGTTCATTAGTAACAAGATTAGCCATGCTCCCCCACGTTCACGGTGCTGACGGCCGTTATTGAATAATAATTGGGATTTTTTTTTTTAAGCACAGCGTTTCAAGCTTCTTTTTACACCGCATAATTCAATGGAGACAGGAAACCATTCGAAAGATTACCCAGGCGTGGTGGCCTTGGGGGTAGCGGTAGGGGCGGGGGGGACTGCTCTGCAGTTTTGTGCCACTCCTTTAGCGGAGGTTGGACGTGGAGGGTAGCGAGGACTGCCGACAGCACCGAGTGCAGCGTGGGGGGCAGGACGGGGGAATGTTCGGAGCGCCTCGAACGGTCCTGCTCTCCAAGAGAAAAGCGGAAGCATTGGGTGCCGAGTAGCAAAATTGTTCCCCCCGTTGCTCAACAGGGAAACTGCAAATGCATCGATGTGTTCCGGAGAACGTCTCTGCGCGTCGTCGGTTTGTGCACGGGCTCTTCGGAAGGGGAGGGGCGGCAGTTGTCCTGCCGCGTGACCTCTGAGAGCGTGCGAGCGCTGCGGTGAGCAGCCCTGTTGCGCTCGACTCTGGCTTTCCACGGTTTTGTATTTTGCCAGATCCCCCTCCCCCCGCCCCCCGCCCCCCGCCCCTTTAGGCTTGGGTTTTTTTTTGCCCACATGGAACCGCTCCCATGCTGGGAAGGGTGATAACCGATACGGCCGAGGGAGGGGGATGTGCGTGTGGGAAGTGTGGATAACTGTGAAAGTTCCACCCATGCGCACAAAACGCAGAACGCACGCGCAAACACTCGCGAAAACACACGCGCGCGCGTGCGCGCACAGGCTCATGCACACCTTTATTCGAACCACCCTCGCGTACGAACACGGGAGGACAACGGAAGCAGCACGAGGCACGCGGCAAACGCACGGGCACGTAAAGACATGCGGACAAACGTAAATACCCGCGCGCGCGCACACACACACACTCACACGTGGTACGTTAAGCACACGTTTGTTTGAATCACCGTAATGTGTGAACCTGGGAGAATGCGCGAACCGCATGCTTCACTGCAAAGACAAAGATCCCCCGTATAGCCTTAGCAGGCTGTTGGGGCAAGTGCTTTTAGCGAGCATGTAATGAAGGCCCGCACGGCACGCGAGGTCGCCAACACCACGCCCGTGCGCCTTGGTCCCCCTAGTGGCGATGTTTACACACCGCACCAGGTACTCATTTGAGGCTGAGTTGACCTAGGGGAGGCCGGGGACTGATTCAGATAATCCTCACCGGTGTTGTCTGTGAACGGGAATTGAATGCGGGTTGCGGGATTCATAGCGCAACGCACAAAACCCACACTTGGCTCCCCACACTGCAAGCGTGCACGCACACAAAGACTTACACCGAGCATTCCATTGAGTACGCACTCTTATTTGGATCACCCTACCGTGTGAAGCCGCCGTACTCTACACTGCTAACACACACATGCGCATATACACGCACAGTCAGGCTCATGCACGCACAATACATTTGAGCGCAGTACATCACGAACCTGGCAAACTGAAGTTCGATTCCCAGCCACAGCTACCGCAGCAGTTATTGGACCCCTTTCACCAACCCGCACTGAGCATCGTGGTGAAGTATGCTCCCCCACGACCGACACGGTGTGCAAGAGGCCTTCATCCAACGGTAGATTGATGAAGGGCTGTAAGTTATTGTTAAATCTTGTCAAAGCCAAAGGCCGTAACGACGAGAATTTTCAGCAATGGGACAAATTGAATGTTCTGGCCAGCCTGCGACGTTGAATTGATCACCTTGTGTCAGTACTGACGTCACTCCTTTTAGCAATGAGGTTGTAGCTGCCGTATTCTCGTTGGCAGCGTCGATTCACTTTGCTTGATTTGGTTGTTGTTGTCGTCGTCGCTGCGTCTCAACAACGAAATGCCTCCCCCCGTCTCATTTAATTTAACGCAACCGGCGCGGCGTTTCCTCTTTCGAGCGGACCCGTTGGCAGCCGGTCATCGGCGAGCTGCGCGTCGCTCCTCTACCACGGGCGTTTCTCACCGCGTTTTGAATGCAAGGTGGGAGGACATCACCGCGATTTGGTCGTCGTCGTGCCAAACATCGGCACCCCCCCCCCCGCACTCGCCTGCGCCGCATCAGCGGGGGGTGGGGGGGTGTTGGGTTTGGGAGTTGCACGCGTCGTATTTTATGATTATTTGCAACTACTACCGCCAGCTACAGTGCGGTTTCAAAAGAGCCCCGTGAAAAAAATACTGGAAAAATCTATTCGTCTTGATTATTACATTGTTTTCAAAGCTGCCCTGGAAATAGGGCGACCGATATACATTGCGCTAATTAAACATGTCAATAATTAGTGTCGGCACAGGCCCATAGGCCCCAAGGTCAGCTGTGCTTACATCCAAAGTGTGCTCTTAACAGAAGTTGCCATTTGCCTCTTTTCCCTAACCGGTGCAATGTCAAGGATGTCTCCCTTATACCAGAACTGAAATTAAATGCAGTGTGCGTATATTCAGCTGCTAATGTGTGCTTCAGCATGGACCGGATACGGTGTAACGTCGTGGGGGGGGGGGGGCGTTGGCACTTGCTGTCCTTGCTTGCGCGGCGGCTGCAGTTTTTCCAACGAGTGCCAATTTTCGTTTTGTGTGTTTTTTTTTTGCTGCTCCTACGAGACGGAAGCTCGGCGGAGACGATTGTCCTCGAACCGCGGTGGGTTTCTTCGTGACAATGCTGTTCAGCTCGTTGCCCCCCCCTCCCACACCCCACTTACGTGAGTAGGGCAGCGAACCAAACCCGCCGTCCCTTTCTCCTGCCCCGTGAGCCATCACCCGGCCTCGGGCTTGTCGTCCGCGGAACATCTGTACCCCGCCTCTCTCCCCTTACCGCTCGTGCTCTTTACCCCGGGGCTCTTTGTTCAATTAAAGATTAAAAAAACGAGGAGAATCGAACCCGTCGTGACACAGCCGGGTTGTACGGCGCTGTCTTTGGGCGCGCGGCTCGGAGCGTAAGCGGGTGGATGTTGTCGTGCCCAGGAGGGCGCTCTCCGCTCAGCGAACGCACTTGCAAGCAGCCCGAGCCAGAGGGGTCAAGGGGCGTTGGGGCGTGCAGTCGCGGAAACCTGAGAGTTTTTGGTGTCACCTTGGGTTCTGCTGTTGTTTTGTTGGTGTTTGTTGTTGTTGTTTGCTGCCAATTTTATCCAGATTGTGCTATCGGTGTCGTCGTGTCATG
>CM025673.2:4644999-4655682 GCA_014621495.2 Entosphenus tridentatus
CCCCCCCCTTCCCCCCCTCCCAGGCTCTCGATCGCTTGAGATAGCGAGTGCGCACGTCTAAACCCCGTGATGCAAAATTGTACGTTTTATTTCTCTCTCGGCTGGGTGGCTGCCCGACGGCTAGCATTTACCGTGAGACGTCTTGTGTCGGGCACCCCTACCCCCCCACCACCTACCACGAGAGCCAACGGCGCCGTTAATAGCCTTCCCTCCCCGCCAGGGCTTGCCGCTAGTGCCGCTGGTGCTGGTGCTGCTGCTGCTGCTGCTGCTGGGGCCTCTGTGCAGACGAGCCTCTGCGGAATGCAGTTTTTCGTTCCGTATCTCTTTCGCTATTTTTGTTGCCAATTTATTCCAAAATTGTCATATCGCCGTTGGGTCATCATGAGATGCAGAATCCTCTTAGAAACCCACCACTTACCGTCGCTCTGAGCTCATAATGCAGTGTTCGCCTGCTGCTGCACCTGTACCCAGCCCGTTCACTGTTGCTTGAGGTTTTATGAAAGGCACCTTCCTCTGTATGAGCTGTAATTATAATTACTATTATCTTTCGCGTTCCCGTGATGGTGGCTTTATTTGCTCGGTCCGTGTTCGCTTCGCCTCGCTCTTCTCCCACCGTCTCTCCGACTGCTCATTATCTCGTCCTTGTGTTTGGTACAACGTTACCCGTTGCTTTGTTTTGTTTATTCTGCTCACTTTTGATCTCTGCGTATTATTTTAGCGTGCACCTCCGATGCGTTTCCCTTCTGATGTTGCCCCATTTCCTCGGTGCGCATCGCTCTGCCGTTGTTCTTCTTGTGCGCTGACGCACCATTTATCTCCCTTGCCGTGTAACTGGCGAATTGGGATTTTCCGTGCAACAAAATTAACGTCGAATCGAAACGTCCGCAGCAAGCGACCGACGACTCCCGAAGGGCTGCGTCACCGCCCAAGTGCAGCCTCAGCCTCCTGCTACTCGGCTCCCTTGCCAATATTAATTCTTCTACCCTCATGTTCATGAATCTGGGCCACCTCTCCTGCCGTCGTCTTTGTTATCCCGGTGTGATCTGGGACTGTTTTGTTGTTGTGTTTGCTGCCTTGCCCAAATCTTGATGAAATCGGACTTGTATCATTAATTTATTCATTCATATTACTAGTTTAGTGGCTTGCTTACCATTTTCTACATTTTGCACTCTGGGCGTGCTTTTTTTTTTGTTTTTTGCGGTTGTAACTTGCTGACCAGCCCAAACTGGGCATCTGTGAACAAAGCGCTTCATAGCTCATCGGATTCCTCCTGCAGTCTAAATAAAGATTCCGATTGCGATAGTCATTTTGACACAGTCTATTCTTGGATGTGGCAATTTGTTCAGGAGCTAAATCCCAATGTCGTCTCCTGCAAGCCACGAGGGAGCTACAAGAGAGAGAGTTCGTGGTAGCTTTGCGATTCCTCCATTGGAGGGGTGCAGGCTAGAGTGGAGTACTATATGCTTCACATTTGGGGTTGAATGGCCACAACAGGTGGGCTTGTGGCCCACCCCTTAATGTGTTTTCGTGTATCTAATAATGTTCTCCAAGCGAAATGGACGTGTGTTTTTAATACGAACAAGTCTTACATTATTAATGTAATTTAGCAGCAACTGCAAAAAAGGGAAACCAAAAATAAAACAAGCCGGGGCTGAGAAAAGACAACGGTCTCTCAAAGCCTCCTCGTTACCGCTAAGCTACCCAGCCCTCCTGACCAATAATACAGAAAACACAGGGCTGCGTTGTGATCCCCGATTAATATTTTGAGCGGAACAGCGGGGGAGGGGTGGGGTGGGGGGGAGCGAGATAACAATGAATGTGGCCAAATCGTGATCTCTCTCTTTGTTGGCAGCACAATAAGCCATTGACCTGAAGGTGATGAGCTCCGTATTAATTAGCATTGTAAATAGCCTCATGAATATTAACGCTTGCCCTCGACTCAGCCGCTGATTTATTATTGCCCCTGGAAACATTTAATTTCCTAAAGGCGAGATACATTCGGAAATGCATAAATAGATCAATAATGCTGTAGCGATCAATTACTGTTTTATTATTCCAGACAGGATTATTATGAAAATTAATATGAAGACTTGCAATATGTAGTGGTTTAGCCTTGGTAAATCGTCAACTGAGCACCTTCATTAGAAATGTAATTTTAGTTTATTATTGCAGCACATAATCCAATGCACTACCACCAACAGCAAGGCTATTTTCCAAAGAACAAATGAACCTCGCAATATAATGCGAAATGTAATTTATCTTTGCAAGAAAGCATATTTCATTAGGGCGCTGCGTTGGGCTGTTTGCCCCAATACCTTTTCACACGGTGTTCGAATGGAACTGGAATAACTTGGAGCATTTAGAGAACATCCCCTTGTAGCTGTAGGGATATCACTGAAACGGTATGCGAGATCACATTTGGGTTTAGGGACCAACTTGCTGCCCAGCGGGTTTTTGCCTTTCGCATATAATTAATTATCTATAAACTCTTTCCTTACCATAATGGAGGGGTTTTCTTTGGGGGGTAAGGTCACGTAGATATAAATGTGTCGTTAAACCCTCCACCACCCGACACAGCCAATTAGTAAGGGTTGTCGCGTAAACAAAACTATTACTCGTTCAGCACTAACCGGTGTGTTGGAGAGTAAACCCACAGCATTTACAATTCGAGTACTGTGACATTTCGCCGGTAATTACAACCAGCCTTATCAGGCGACAGCCATAATTGTGGAGAAATCCCCCTGTTTAATGGATAATATTTGTCGCAAAAGCCTACGTGTTAAATCTTTCTTTGCCGACATTAGCCACGACGCCAACATGGCGTTGTTTGTTTTAAAGCAACATTTGTATTAAAAAAAAACGTGACAATGTGGATGCTGCCATGGCAATACGGATACTGAGCATTGGCACATCGCCAGTTAATTTCTCCCAGCGTGACAATTGAGAGGCAATTGTGCACGTTTCTCAAATTCCACCCTTCCTTGTCCACCCAACGAACAACAATGGGGCGTACCACAGTTGGTTAATCGACAGGTCAAGTGTGGTGGACTAAAGTGCGGATGATCCCATCTCTTCAAGGATGTCTGACCAGTGTGGAAGGATAGGCCAAAATACCCTCTTAGAGGGGCTCGTAAGTGACCTTCCACCAGCAGTGGAATGAGCAAGCACAATCGCGGTCCCTGCACATTTCCCTTGTAAGGCGTGCGATATGCGTGCGCCTTCCCCGTCGTGTGATGGCTCTCGCCATCTCCCCGCAGCCGTGGCGGGGTGCACGTGAAGCCGTGGCTGGGTGCGCGTGAAGCCGCTCGCCGCCGATGCGGACCGGTTCTGAACGCAATGGTTGGCGGAGGGCGGGGTGGGGGGGCTTCTCTCGAATTAGCCGCACCCTTGCCGAGTCGCTCCAGCCCAGGGGCAGGCAAAGCGGTGGCGTCGCTCTTTTTTACAGAAGCCCTCGACGGCCCTCGGTGACTCGCGTGGGCAAACGCGGTCACGAGCAGACGCTTCTCAGGCTTTCCCCGATTGACGCGGCCGTCTGCCAAAAACAAGGGTTTCCCTCAAATTTGCGGGTGTGGGCTGCGGTAAAAGTTAAACATTTTTGCAGGTAAAATGTGTTCAGTTTTTGTTGTCCTTCCCCTGCACCTCCAATTAGCACGGTTTGCTACGTGCAATGCGAAATAAGTTCTGCATACATACATAAAATGGGAAATTTTTTGCGTTTGGTCAACGTTTGGGCAAATCGTCATCAGACAGCCGGTTGTTTGTTGGGCGAAAATAATAGAAAGCGTGAAAAAAAAAGGCTTCCCGTCGATTTGTCAAATAAATTCTTGAATCATAAAATGATGACTTGGGGGGCCTGCGCAGATTGATGACTACATAATGCGAAGCAAAAAGTGACTGCTTTTCTATTTCTCTAAACATGTTCCGTTTTCCTGAATGGCAAGTAATGGCTTCTGACCTCAGCCAGTGCGCGTGCACGCACTGGCGTGGTGGCCTCCTATATGGTTCAATGCCGGTCACAAAGGTTAATTAACGAAGGGATAACAAACACGTTTTGTGATGCATGAAGTGAAGACCTGTCTGTGAGCGTGCATTCAAACGCCCTTCGTGTCGCATTCAACAATACGCATGCAAATTGCAGCAAATGCCAGCGTGCTGCAGTGCATGTGACCTTTATTGAGCCTCACACAAAGTATTTTATCGGGGTGTGGAGCATTTGGCCTTCGTGCCATTCAATTGTACTATTTGTCAAACATTTTCCCTCGGCGGGTCTCATTGTGTTCTTTGGCCCGTCGTGTACAGAGTGTTGGGGGGGGGGGGGCGATGTAAATGATCTTGGAAGATATTTTTCACGAGTTTATTTATAACGCGGCGCTCGGCAACCACAGCTTAAGATCTGATGCTGTCACTTGTCTCGGATACTTGCTCAGGTGTCATGCGAGATGTTGCCCGGCGGTTCAGTATCTCCAGTGTTAAAACGTTTGCTTAGGGTCTTTCTTTCCATATTTGGCGTGGGTCCTTTACTTCCACCCAGTCATATTGTCATCAGCCTTTGACACCCTGACCTTTGTGGTGTACTCCTCTCCCGCATTGTCCCATTTCTCACACACGGCTTCTTCCCAGAGCCACAGACTGTTCAAATAGAACCCTCCATCATCGCCTTCACGATGGATTTATCATAATCGTTATCATGGGCCCCATGGCCTTTCCACCGCTGGATGAAGGCTTCGCCACGCCGTTGCCATCCCTGCAGTGTCACGTCTCGCTCCTGGACGTGAGGTGATCTCATCGCTCTGCCTCTTGCAGCGGTGCCGCGTGCATCCGCTCCCCTTGCTGTCATTCCATCACCAGTCTCGTCCATCGGCCATCATCCCTTCTCGTGGCGAGTTCTGCGCAAAACGCACGCGGTCGGCACGATGTGTCCCATGTAATGTTTTCCTCGCTGTCGCATCACACGGCGTTATAAGGTCGGCGGCTCGCGATGTCCTCCTCTCCCCGAATGCGGCATTAGCGTAGGGCTTCTGGGAGCCGGGAGCAGCGAACTATTTATCGGGTGTAAGTTTTAGTAAGCTATTGTCGTCGCGTCGCGTGCACGCGGCCTTCCGAAGGCCATGGACATGGAGGTGTTTACGCGAGGTGGAGGTGTGTCACCGAGGCCTCGCTATCGTGAGGGCTGCAGCTACATTCGCCGTCTGACGGCCGTGGCCGTGCGTGCGATGTAGCCGGCGCGACCTTGACCCTGGCTGACTGCTTAATTTGTCTTATTTTTCTCTGCGCTATGTTTTTACCAAACACGTCAACACTGTAATCGCTTTGGGCTTATCCCTCCATTTTGCGAGTAATGGATTATTTCCAACTTATGTTGCATCGTGCTAATTTACTTGCATCAACACTTGCATTGCTTTTGTCTTATGCCTCAATTTTGCAAGTTATGGATTTTTCCCAACATATTGTTTGCAACATTTTACTGATATGATTCTAGTTCAGTCGATGACACCAACTAAAAATTGTACATTGGAAGTAAAATGCCATGTTAAGTTTTTACTTAACGTTAACTCTTCAGTCTAATAGAACCTGGCTTAATTTATAATATGCAATTTATAATAATTTACACCCCTTTGTCAATCCACTGTTGACGTAGGCCTCCCTATGCCTTATCAGCCATGATGGTTTTGTTTGAACACATTTCGCCACGCTGGTTAGTGTGGGTTGGCGAAGTGGCATAAGAGGCCCAGAACTGGTTAGGACATTACCTGCCACTGACGTTTGTTGTGGCCAGGATTCAAACTCTGGCTGCCAGGTCCACGGCGCAGTGCATGAACGCCGCACGACTGTTTTATCCCGGTCATATTAACTGGTCAGAAATTGCTTTCACTGCACAGACACCACGCAAATCTTATTACATTTTCCACGACCGAGCATTTATGGATTTGGCAGCAGAGCCGAGGGATAATGGTATCTTAAATAGTGCGAAAGATGCACACGTTATTCGCCAAATGTAACGTGCGCGGACCTAAAGCAATTACATCTGGCACGCAATCTAATTCTGCCGAGCAGATGCGATTGGAAATAAGTTTATGTACTTAAGCAGAGTGACCAGGCGGCACGGAGTGCTTGCGAGCCCCCCGCAAATTTAGATAAAGTGCGCCAGTGCCACCGTCCGCCGCTGCCGACGGAGCCGTCGGTTTTGCTTCCGCCCGACCATTACGACGAGTCCACTTTGTACGTCGGCAAGGAGCGTTTGGAATTTGTGCCAGGTCGGGTGTGACGTCCGCCGTGGTGAGGGGGGGCCCTTACAAGGTGACCGAGAAGACGAGAGTTTCCCGGGTTATTTAATTCTTCTATCTCCACGGGGATATTATTTTGATGGAGCTTGAGTTGAACCCGTGGCTGTACTTTCATTGCCTCCAGGATACGTAACGGTTCGTTTTGGGGCAATACATTTTTAGTGGCATATTTGGAAGTGTGTTGTGATTTCACAGAATGCACGTTCGTAAAGTGCTGTTGTTAAATGCAGCATTGTTACGGCATTTCGAGTTATATCATATGTAAATTGTGTGCTGTTGAGAAATCCAGTGAAATGCACTTTTTCAGTCGCATATATTATTCAAGGGGCATTAACGAATAGTTTAACATTAAAGGAAACATCAGAAATTAAAGTGAACATCAGATTGACCTTGAATGCTTTATCATCAAATATTTAATTAAATCCTTTTATATACTTGTATATTTGGATGCCGAGTGTACATATGAGGAGTTAATACACCTGAGTTGGCCGATACGTAAATCTTCATTTCCTGTTGTCGAGAGAAGGGAAAAAAATGACCGCGTTCTTACCCTCACTCAATCAAAAGCAATCGATGAAGCGGTGCCATTTTAACTTAGCATAAACATGCGTGTGCGCGTGTATACGTGTGCGCGCGCATGTGCGCCACACTTGTTTGCGCGCGCGAGCACCGAACCAGGCACGCGATGTCTCTGGTGCTCGTTGTGCTGAGATGGGAGGGGGGGGAGCGCGGCGGCTGGGAATGGGGCGGCGGGGGGGGGGGCGAGTAGCCCGGTCGACCTCCACTTCATTTAATTTGGGTGCCGGTAACGGAGGTCTCCCGTGTGCCACCGAGCACGCGGCTGCCAGATTGGCTGCGCGTCACCGCCGCATCCGGTCTCGGCAGCGCACCGGGGCTGGTCTCGGCCGGTGCGCGCCGCGATGCTTGTTTATTTATTTGGCGGCGATCACCGTCCGCTGCGTCCGGGAAACTTCGACGTCCCCTCCCGCGGCCGCCCGTTCGCGAAATGCCGGCGTTCGGCAGAGACAAGCAGAAAGCGAAGTCGGGAAGGCAGGACCGACGGCTGCAGTCGGCTCGTTGCGACTCCCTGCAGCAGCTGCTATGCCTGGTGAGGAGCCGCACGGAGCTACTCGGCATGGGTAAATTGTGTTGCTAGAAAATATTGGACGAAGTGCGAATGAGGGAGAAATGTAATTGATGACAAGTTCATTATTAGCAAAATATTGGAGACACGGGTCTTAATTGACAAATGCGAGGGTGTTGCGTTTGCGGTTTTTGAAAGATTTGTTGATTGTATTGTGGGTAATGAGGTGTGACGGTGATGCGGGGGGGGGCTAGCGTGTGTCGCCGCTGCATCACGATGAGGGATCGCGGCGATAAGCGCACGCCGCCGCATTGTTAGCACGCTGCCACCGAAGAGACGGTGCGCCTGTGACGGCTTCCAGTCCTGATCACAGTGACCTTCACGAGTCCTTTGTGGTCACGCATTAAATATCAGCTGTCGGGCGTCCACCAGCAATGTTATTTTGCAGCACGGCGGGGTGAGTTTCAAATCATTGATTATCTCCTCCTCATCTCGATACTGCATGCTCCGCGCTTCGCAATTGTACTCGAAACAGGTGGCTTCCGTTAAAAATCCATAATTGGGCATATGTGCGGATATTTTTTGTTGTTGCACTCCTGATGCCGCCTTGGGCGTGATGTGTCGTGCGCTGGACTCCGCGATCCAGAGGTCGCCGGTTCCATTCGGCAAGTTCCTTGCCACCTCCCCTCTCTACAGCCTCCGTCTACCCAGCGGTGTGAATGGGTTCACCGCAGTTAGCAGACCCGCACGTGCCGCGCGGTGGGGTAAAGTGTGGGTCCTCTCAGTAGACCTCTAAATAAACTCCTTAAAAAAAGTTTTTTGTTTTAAACAACGGTTTTATTTACAACTTCGTTTAACTCACCCTCGAGAAGTACGCCAATGATGCGGCGCCTGCTCCCACATCAACGCTTATTTGAAATAATTGGTTATTTTATAAATTAATCTTCAATGTACTACTCGTTAACACGGAGCAGGAGCGCCTGGGACACACTGCGCCTGCTTTTTGTGCGAGGCGATTCTACGGTTTAGGGACCACGGCGTTTTTGAGCTACGCAAAAATATATAATTAATAAGGCGTCCAAACTAAAATGTTAATTGCTTGAAAGGAGCCAATTAATTGATGAATTGATGCCGATTTTGATACAGGCATGCATTGTCACTGGATCTGAGCACGTGTGCAACATTTCGAATTGATTGGACAACAGGAAGTAGAATAAATTTAGATTACAAGATTTGACCACGACAAACAGAAGTCAAGTTAAATAAAACCGTTCAAAAATGGGGCTGTAGAGCTTCCTGTAGTGGAGGCCGTTCCTCCAGCAGTAGTGTAAGCCAAGCCATTGCGGGGGCTGCACCCTTTACTTTTGCGACCGCTGGGCAAAGCATTTGCTGTGCGGTGCTCTTAGTGCGAATTGCGCGTGCGAGTGCGCGCACTGTGTGTGTGTGTGTGTACGGCTCATCGCCTGCACTGACTTACGGGGCTGCTGTTGTTTTTTTTCGCGCCGGCCGACATCTCTCCCTCTCGTTGTGCCTCGTGTTTCGCGGCGGGGGGGGGTGGGGGGCGGAAACGCGTGCAGGGAATCCTCTTCAGCAGCGGTCCCGCCGCTTCAAAGTTAATTGACGGCCCGTTGCGCGCACCGCTGTTTCTTAAAGCTTCGCGTTTTAATGAGGGGAGGAGAAGCACTTTATTTGCCGTGTCCGTTTCTGCACCTGCTGCCTAGCCCGGCTGCAAGACCGTGTGCCGCTGCTGCTGCCGTTGCTGCTGCTGCCGTTGCTGCTGCTCGCTCAAGGGGGACTTGCGCCATTAACACACGTGGCGCAGAGGTCGCAAACGGGTTTTGATTCCTTACCCGTACCCGTACCCGGCCGCACCAGGGTCGCAAATGGGTACCCATACCCGTACCCGGCCAGGTACGGGTACCCGTTCCCTACCCGTACCCTACCCGAAATGAGTGACAAACGGTTACTCACCAGTGACTCACGGCCTACCCGTACCCATACCCGGCCGCACCAGGGTTGCAAACGGCTACCCGTACCCGGCTGGGTACGGGTAGCCGTTTGCGACCTCTGACGTGGCGGCTCACTTGTTGCCCTGCGAGGCAACGTACATTCGGAAAACCTTTAGACCGGGAGAGCTTTTGTCGGCTTTAAAATAATAATGTAATTGTCAGGTGGCATGTGCTTCGCTCGGATAATTGGAAATCCGAAGACAATTTACGTGCCGTTCTACTGCTCCAGTGCCTGTGCGGTGGTGCGAGGGGTGAACCACGGTGAAATGGTTTTTTTTGTGTTTCGCACCGAGAATTCACTTGGAAATGTCTTTTGCGGGTGATTGCAGTGGACGGCCATCACACGAGGGGTGGGGCGGGGTGTGGGGAGCTTTTCCACTGGCTGAGCGCGTGGCCTGCGATGCCCCCGATTTAGTGTCCCCACACAGTGTGCCTTGCGATGCTGAGCCTTGATGGTACACACTGCACTTGCCTTCCAGAGCCGCGGCCGTTTGCTCATTTATTTTGGGGGAATCCCAGCGGCTGTGACTTGGTGATTGCGTTTTGAGGCCGAGCCCGGCGTATCGCACGCCTGGAGGGTGCAGCTGTTCCCGCCGTGACTTTGAGAAGGGAAAATATGAGGAGATGGAAATGAATAAAATTCGGTTTCCGCGTTTAACGCGTCGGCTTGTGTGAGCGGCAGTAAAACGATTTTTCTAACGGTATGTTGTTTATGTGTGTTTATGTGTTATCTACTTCAACTCGCACGCATTTATTTTGCTTCGAGATTTTAAACTACATCAGTCATGCCCGCCGATGTGTTTTCAGGGTGTGAGCACTTGTTGTTTAGTTCCTGAAGAGGCTCCTTGCACGTGGAGCGAAGCGTCGGACATCGTGCCGTACAACCCGCAAACACATTGGAGAGCTAATGCAGGACAACCGCGAAAAACCTCCATGGTTATATCAGTGTTCCTATCCCTACATACGTTGACCTGAGTGGGGAGTCCAACTTCATGTTGGTTAGCAATGTAAACGTATCTCACGACGTTTTGACTTTTGTCATAATTGTCAAATAATTTGAATAAAGGATATGTCAGTCCACTGCTGGATGAAGGCGTCCCCATGTCACGTTGGTAATGACGGTTGTTTGACCGTACTTAACCACGCTGGTTAGAGTAGGTTAGTCAAATATTCGTACAGATAACACATTCCTGCGGAGGGAGCTGGTAGGAACGTTGGGTTGCTCGGTCAATGGCCAGGGTCAACGGCGGCGTGGTGTATTCCGCAAATATGGCCGACTGTGAGGGCGGGCACAAGCCGGCGTGAG
>CM025673.2:4655782-4667233 GCA_014621495.2 Entosphenus tridentatus
GGACGGACACAATAATCCCCTGTGGGCTGGTGTAACCAGGAGGTTCCAACCAGTACAACTCTCCACTGATGTTAGCCACAGCCGGGAATCCAACTTAGGCTGCTGTGTTCATATCACAGTGGACTAACCACTGCACCACTGCTGCCCTCTCCATATGATCATCGCCATCATCGGCCATGACCTAGCCGCTGCTGGAATAAGGCCTCCCCATTGCCACCCTTCACAATCTTGCGATGGGACAATCCATTTTGCTTCTGCACACGAGCCGATCTCTGTCGTCACGTATGTGTCTCTGCACGTGTCTGTGTATATACGGCGATGGAGAGATGGCACAGATCTTTATCTTCACACAAACATTAAACTGCCGCAACTCTTCACCCGTATTCGCAACAGACGGAACGGACGTGCGGCGTCACCGCGGACTGTTGCTGCGAATGCGTGTCGCTAAACGCTCCCATTAGCGTCGCGAACTGAAGGACATTTGCACGCCAATTAAGGCGCTAACGAAGGGCGGCGGGGGGGGGGGCGTCTGGCTGCGCGTGTTGTCGTTGATGTTATCGCCGTCACCTCGTCCGTGGGGCGCGCGCAGAGCGTCGAGACAGCGGCCGTGTTCTGCCGATCGGCGATGGAGCCGGCCGAGGTGGCGGCGCGACCGCTGTCGCGCCAGCTGACGGAGGCCGACAAACTGCGCAAGGTCATCCTGGAGCTGGTGGAGACTGAGAGGTCCTACGTGAAGGTGAGGGCCCCCTCCCCCCGCCGCCCCCCCCAAGTGGACGCACAGCGATATACACCGCGAGGTTTGCCGCGATATAATTTTTCATGATGCAATAATCATCATCGTCGTCGTCGTCAACCACTGCTGGATGAAGGCCCCTCCCCAAGCTGCCCAACACCTCTCACGATCCGATTTCATCACTCAACCTGCCTGTCTGCAATTCTCTCGGACACATTTCTTTACGACATGACGATTATTGTGATATTGGTTTTTGCGATTCACTGCACTTAAAGTAAGGATTTCATAGAGTTGTTCAACTGCAAGTTCAAGCAATGTCAGTCCATGTTTAACTAATGGTAATTTAATAATATATAACCCTCATAATGCACATGCTGTCAGTTACGCAAGAAATAATTAATGAATGAATTTGACTCATGATGATACCGTATGAGCACCATGCCAGCTATTACTGCCGAAAACTTTTGCAAAGAAGTCATTGAATGGATGATGGCTATTTATTTACAAGTTTAGATATTGAGTTTGTTTATGCGATAAACATTTTGTCGGGTGATAAAATATTTAAGGATTTTTTTTTAAGCCTCGCTTATCACGATATAACAATTTTTTAAAGAACTGATGTAAAAATTCGATGGTCATGGATCTCATATCGTACAATATACCGCAGTCTCGCCATCGTATCTCTCCATCCCTCCGTACCGCTTAGGGAGGGCGGCCTTTATGATAACGGTTCCAGCGGATGACATGCCCTGAACGTTTGTTCACTTGCCCGTGTCAGCGTTCTCGTAGTTGTCTGCTGTCACATAACGAAACGGCCATCCCTTCAGTTTACATTTTTTATTCATTACACATTTTTGTTCTTTATTCCCTGCGAAGCTTCGTTGCGGTGTCGGCGACTGTTTAAAAATGCAGCGGATCGGTGTTAACCCTTAGCCTCGCTTTTTTTTATTTTCCGTGTTTACACGTGATCTTTACGGAAGCCGCAGCAGGTGTGGTATTTCATTGCGAGCGAACTAAATAATGTATGTCCCTCCGACTCGTGTCCAACACTGTGGCTGCCATTGTTAAATTCTCGTCTATTTTTCCAATCTTTTTTGGGCAGCGGTGTTTGGTGGCAGTGACCCTAAGACGCGATTGTCACGTCATGTACATTTATTTTTGTTGAACATGTTTCGCCTTTCTGACACAAATCTGCCACGCAGAGCGCCCGTTACATGCAATCACCAAACGCACAACTCCCATCTAATTTGTCTTTTCTTAAACATGGCGAGTTTCGTCACGCGTGGACACTTTGCGCTCGTTTAAAAAAATCCTGAGTAAACCGGTTGGTAGGCCGTGCACGCAACTGGCTCGGTTAACCCAGTGTGCAGAAATATCTCACAGATGAGGTTGATAAAAAAGAAAATCCCCTTGGATGGAGAGGTGCAGGTTGCCATTTCCAGACCGTTATCAATTCCTAGCGGCATCCATTGGTCGCGTGAAGCGTTGGGAACATTTGGTTGGTCTGTAGGCCCTGCCTGCAATGCCGTAAGTCACAAGCCCCCCCCTCCTCATTCTGCGTGGTCGTCTTTGTTTTTCAGGATCTCTGCACATTGCAAGAGATATACGTGGAGCCGCTGCAGAAAGAAGCCTTTCTCTCGCCAGATCAGGCGAGTGAATTTATTGGCAACGCAAACATGCGCCTTTTCAGGAGTGTACGCACGAAATGCTGGTATCTACTTAATCAGATGTACCTTGTGCACTGAACAAAAAATTATCGACTCAAACAGCGTTTATTTGTCAGGTGCGTATGAAAATGCCTCTGATCTTTCTCTTCAAATGAAATGGCGGTAAACAAGGTGGACTGAAATTTAAATTCCCACCAACTTTTGATATGAAATTAATTCTGTTGATGGTTTTTATTCATGTATTATTCAAGTGTGCTTTAAAGTTGCTCGACATTTAAGCACTGATGGGCTAGCTGCAGCTAATTAAGCATTTGATCACGTAAACATTGCACACTGCGCACCAACGTTTCAAACATTCCGGCTACATCGGCGCATACTGGGTTTGAAGGTTGTCCTCTTGACTTAAAGCTTTCGTGACTGCAGGAATTCATCTTCTTGGGTCTTTCGGTAAAGTCACGTAGATAGGTTCAAATAAAAATAACAAAAAATTACAAAAAATTACGACGTTTGCGGTTCTGCGATCTGCCATTAACATACTAATCTTTCATTACCTGGCAGCCCTTTGATTGGTGGAAAACCAGCCACCGTTGGGTTGGGCTGCCCACCACTTACATTATCATTGGCTGCTCACATTTGGGCTATGCCCATTTCAAACCTTTATAAACAGTTTGCCTTGGAAGCTATAACCCCCATTTTCCTGAAGACGACCGCTTGTGTTGCGATCGAAACGTCGTTTTTGTTATTTTTTGGTATTTTCTTTTAACCTTTCTACGTGACTTTACCGAAAGACCCAAGAATATAAGGTTGTCCTCTTGTTTTGTAAAAAAAAAATTGCGTGAACGCTTCTGAACTTTTTTGTTGCCAAGCCTGACGAGAATGTGCACCGCCACGGTTACACGCGGTGCATTAAAATCCCCTGACATTCCCCCCCCCCCCCCATTACGAGGGCACGGTACAAATGGACCGGCTGCCCAAGCATGCTGTGCAATAATAAGAAGAGGTTTTGCCCTTTCTGGAAATGTGAAACAGGGAGGTGTTAAGATGTCCAAACACCAAATAGAAACCTTTTGCAAGGCATCAAGTCTGCATTAACCACGCACAGTACCTGTGGCAAAACGTGCAAACAAATATGCTCTCATAATATTTGCATTGTCTTTGAAACCGATTGGCCTACACCAGAGACGGCCTTCTTTATGGCCTTGCCTGCACAGTCTCAGCACGGACACTACCAACCCAAGGTCTGTAAAATATTTTCCCAAAAAACATCTTAATAGTATGGGCTTATATCCTCCTTTAACTAGGCAGAACCATCCTGATAAGATTATTTTCACATTTAGACCCGAGAGTAATGTTGCGTTGTGTTATTATTGTGAGCGCCGTAACTCTGATGTGTAATCAGTCCCGGCTCCAGCGCCTCTCAGATGTGGGTGGTGCAGTAGAGCTCTTGTGTTTATCTTCTTGGTTCTTTCGGTAAAGTCACATAGAATGGAAACAATAAAAATAATAAAATAAAACAGACCTGGTCTCCCCGACAGACCTGGTCTTCACCTGATGACGGCTGCTTGCGTTGTGGCCGAAACGTCGTGAGAATTATTTTATTATGTTTTATTTTATTATTTTTATTGTTTCCATTCTACGTAACTTTACCGAAAGAACCAAGAAGATGAATCCCTGCAGTCACGAAAGCTTTAAATCGAAACTCTTGTGTTTAGTTTGCTGTCCTTTCCCAGAACCTCTGATTACCACAGTTGGCTACGCACGGTTAGAGAGAAGTTCAACATACGTACATCGAGGTGTTGGGTGGGTGCCCAGAGTCAGTGATTCAAAGAGACATTTAGTGGCACAAGGCCCACACCAGCACTCTCTTAGCACCGGCCCTGTGTGTGTAATGATGTGAGCCGCAGGGTTGTGACCTCGGGGCGAGGGGGGGGGAGGGGAAGTGAACTTACTTGGAGCGTCGTTCCTCTCGCCGCAGCTCGAGGCCCTGTTCGGGACCCTACGGGAGCTGGTGATCTTCCAGAAGGAGTTCCTGCAGACGCTGGAACAGGGCCTGAGCCTCGCGCCTGACTTTGAGACGCTGGAGCAACCCGCACACTTTCGGGTGAGAAGACAGCGCCAATTCACTCGGCATTTGTTGTCCTTCCCCTCCGCCCCCCCTCCCGCATCTCCAGTTAGCACAGTGACAAGTCTCGGGCTGGAGTAAATTATCTTACTCTCATTGACTGAAGCAGTCAAACATTTAGTCAAAATGGTCCTTAGTGATTAAATGTTATTGTGAGGGATGCACATCTCTCCCCACCTCCGTATTATCAGGTCAGCCAATCGGTGAACTGTAAAAAAAAATGTGTTACATGTACAGCCAATTATAACTTTTTGGTTTTCCTCTGCACTGCACTCTCTGTTACCGTTACTACATTTCCTTAGTCTGCGTCCTCATCGTGGTCGGCCTCGCTTAGGTCTTCGGTGGGTAGTCATCATCACCATCAAGCTTGCTGTTTTTTTGTAAACACAGCCATTTTTCACTCAACTTAATTTTTTTTTTACATATCGCGCAAAATTAACGCTGGACAGCGCGCACACACAGGGGCGGCGGTTCAGGAAACGGCGCGTATCGCCATCACCGTGACTGCTATCACCTGGCATTCGTTGGCCCGACCGTCACTCAGTCGGCAAGGAGGCACCCGTTAACTGTCGGTATTCGGGCACCGTGCGAGGTCTCCGCCGCTCGAGCTGCGGCTGAATAATGAACGCGGGCTCGCAAGAAGTTGGCGCCTCGCGTCGCTGTGATGAGCCGCGGGTGGCGCGTCGAGGGGTAGGAAGCTTCGCGCGTCTGTAACGTTGTCAAACGACATTAATGAGTTGATGCAGCTATCCTTTCAAAGTGCCCCTAATGCAAGCTCGCACGCAGCCAGTTGAAATGAATATTTAATATTCAATAGTTGTCTGAGGCTCTCTGCCGCACAGAGCGCCGATTGTTTACGGCCATCGCCGCGTCTCTCCGCAGCGCGTGCTCTTCTCGCTCGGAGGATCGTTCCTCTACTACTCGGATCACTTCAAGCTGTACAGCGCCTACTGCGCCAGCCACCCCAAGGCACAGAAGCTGCTCGAGACGGGTAAAGAGCACGACACATGACTGCGCCCACCAGCACCGTTTGTTTAATTTTATTTCACTCTTTCCTCAATTATATGCTGGTCGTGCTACTAGGATTGCCACGGACATGTAGAGTCCTTTCTCAATCCATTGCTGGACAAGCACCACTCTGGGGGTCGTGGCAGTTACTTGACCATGCTTCGGCATGCCGGTCACTGGTGGGTTCGTGAAGGCATCCATCGCATTTGTAGCCCCAGGCTCTTACCAGGTCTTAAATATGGGAACGAAATTGAATCGGAAGTGTATTATGCAAGGTGTGCAAAAACTATGTTTGGGAGAAAGCGGGTCAGATAGGGTTTGTGGTTAGGGCTAGGGTTGGGGCTGCTCGTTGTTTAAAAAGCG
This sequence comes from Entosphenus tridentatus, assembly GCA_014621495.2. Lineage (NCBI taxonomy): Eukaryota > Metazoa > Chordata > Hyperoartia > Petromyzontiformes > Petromyzontidae > Entosphenus > Entosphenus tridentatus. The sequence continues at coordinate 4,661,676 of CM025673.2, forward strand.
GCTTCGCAGGGCAGTTCCGCGTGCAGGGCAGATTGTCGGCGACGTTTTGCCGAAGCAGCCTTAGGGCAATGGCGACGCGACGCCGAGTTAACAGCAGGCATCGTCGGCCAAAACCCATCTGTCCGCGACGCTGCCACACCCGGCCTGTGATTATGACCACTCAACTTAATTTACTGCCAGTTGTGCTCATGCTACCCCTGTTTATTTTCACATCAGCCCCTCGCCTCGGACGGCTTTGGCCTCAATGAAAATAGAACCTTGAGCGGCATTAAAAAAAAATCGCTTGCATTTTTCATAATAGCGCAGCCTTACACTTGGGACCCAACGCAAAAGGGGGGGGGGGGCGGGAGGGAAATCCGTTTTGGCAGCACCACAGCAGGTCGGATCATTTTAATGGACTGCAGCCGGCTTGTTGGATCACGCTTATCCCCTCTAATTGATTTTAACGAGGGAAAGGCAGCGACTCTGTGGCCCAATGATCAATAAGACGGGCTAAACTGAAGCCAAGAGCGGGACGAGATAATTTTACAGCAAATTGCGTTTTTGCTATTTATGGCTGTGCCGGGAACAGGGCTTTAACGTGGGCTGTAACGATCCTAACCTGACGCCATGTGGTTTGATGAAGTGTCACGGTTGGACTCGAGAATTCACCTCTTTTTTTATTTTCACTGTGGAGCACTGACTTGTCATGCTTCACTTGGTTACAGGGACCACGTGATCTAATTACAATCCACATCAGCAAAGCAAAATCAATCGGTTCTCGTGCGCACGATTAGAGGCAAGCAATCGTGAGTGTCGGGGACTCTATTAAACTACAAATCGATGCGTCGTTACACGGCTGGCTTTAGCTGCGCTCCAGAAAACTGTATCAGTGCACACGGCATCGAGTGCTGAAATAATGACGCACCTCGTGTGTTAAAACAAAAATAATTAGGCCGTTTGTCAGTTCACTGCATGATCAAGGCCTTCCCCACGCTGTGTCGATCATGGCTGTTTATTTGCCCATACTTCACCACACTGGTCAGTACAGGTTGGGGAAGTTGAGGGCCCAGGACCGGGCGCACAGGTTGCCGGGTTCATAGCGCAATGTTCGAGACACTTTTACCACCACCTCAGCATAATCGGTTTTTTTTTACCGGTAAAAATGTCACCTGTATGCTGTACCCATCGCAACAGCTGAGAATTGAATTGAGATCCAAAATCACACTGTCCACCCCTGCACCCTCGTTTATTCGGCGGGTCTGTGTGTGTACCGTGTACGGTGGCTCTGCATGCGTGCTCGTGCGTGTGTGCGTTAGTGTGTGTACACGTGTGTATTTGGGGAGTGGTAGTTCAGCAGTTAGCGCGCTGCGCCGGGAACCCGATGGCCAGAGTTTGATTCCAGCTCACGGGCCAATACTAGTAAAGATTATCTTAAATGGTCCTGGGCCTTCTCTAGGTCAACTCAGCCTCAAATGAGTACCTAGTGTGGTGTGTATACATCACCACTGGGGAGTCAAAGGCGGCCGGGCATGCTGCTGGCCACCCCACACCCCCTCGCGTGCCATGCCCGCCTTGGTAGGTGCTCGCTAACAGCACTTGCCTCAAAAACCTGTTAAGGCTATAAGGGGGAACTTTGTCTTTGTGTGTGCGCTCTGCTTGAAGGGAGTGGAGAAAAGGTCAGCGAGAACAGCTGAGCACATGCCCGTGTGTCTGGCGCACCTAATAGTCGCTATATGAAGGCTATTGATCTTCAATTCAGTGCTGTGGCCATGCCTGATAGATGCGCTCTTAAAAGCCCAATATGGTACTCTGGGCTAATCAAGTAGAGTCGAGGTTAATCTCTTTGTGCGAGTGAGCGCTTGCGTGTGTGTGTGTGTCCGTGCATACCTATTAAGGATGGCAGGATACACGAGAGGGGGGTGAGGTGACCAGCTCCACACCGAAGCCCTCTTTGTTTCCCTAGTGCGATATTTTACGAACTGTACCAGGCTTTCACTTCAGGCCGAATCCACCTTGGGGAAAACCCAACACTGGGGTGTGAGCTCGAGATTGGAGCGTGAGCTTGGTTTACCCGAGTTCGATTCCTGGCCCGGTGGTAACAGACTTCACACAAACCTGCTCGGTTCTTGCAACCAAACAACACCCGTGACCTTCCATCCAGCACAAGGGGCTGCTGACGAGCTGTAAATTAACACGGCCTAACAATTCTTGTTAATGTACAGAGATTGTACCTTGGTGTATTAGCACGTGTTTATGCGAATTGGGTTTAGTTCATACTCACAAACCTCACATTTGCTCTCATGCTCCGAAGAGGAGCCTATTCCTGGGTTGTTCATACGGTGGTCACCCACGGGCTCCCGTGTCCCGTCCGCCACCCCCTCCAAGATTCCTTTCAGAAAAGAATGGTCAGAGGGAGTAGGGGGGGGGGGATAACTGAGTGCAGTTGGTACGGATCAACCGGTTAGTTACGTGGCGTTGGCCCAGATCATGGTCTGTTCTATTTTCTTTAAAAACAACAATAGATTGGGAAAGTTGGATATTTCTAAGCTCCTTTTGTTACTCGTGGTGTTGGCTTTCTCTGTTCGTGATCGCCCCCCACCTCCCCCCCTCCCACAGTAGGCTTGGTTAATCAGTCACTGAGGAGGAGGTCACGTGGGTGGTGGGCACGATTCCCCCGGGGAGCCTACATCTAAAAGTATATCTCAACGTAATGCATGTGTAAAATATTAAGCATTAGCTAAGTTCCCTGAGTGGTGGGCCCTTGAACGATGTTCTCGTGTACATGTCCGGAGGAATGTGTCATTGACCACTTAGAAAAATCTGATTTAACGTACGCGCTAAATTATTCGTTTCCATACGGGAGGCACCAACTGTTGCAGTAGTTTGTAAAGTCCTGACTGAAGACAAAGTAAATATATCGTTCACATTGTCTTGTGTGTTCCCTGCATTGTACTGCATTTTAATTGATCATTGTATTTGTTGGGCGGCATGTAACAATTCATTGTTGAAAGGTGCTGTACCAAATGATTCGTAACTTAAATCATGTAAGAAACAAAAATAAGTCATGTTATGCAAACTGCACCAAGTGTATATGCACAAAACTTACCGATATTTCATATTTGTACGTATTTTTTCACCTGAGGATGATTGCTTGTGTTGCAATCGAAACGTCGTGATTTTTTTATTATTTTTCTAAATACATGACTTTACCGAAAGACCCAAAGAGTATTTCATATTTTGTTTTATATTTTAGTGATTTCATACAAACCTGTACATTGGAATAATATATGCGGGATTTATTTATTATGTTGACGCGTGCTTTAGGCATTTAACAAAGCATTGATCCGTTGAATTAAAAAAAATGTTGCACATCTGACAATATGAGTTTAATTGTGCTTACAAGAAACGATTGTTTATAATCTCTGCAAATGCTCATGCTACATGTTTAAACACTCATGAATTGGCTTAAAACAGCTTGGGAAATTGGTGGTAGTGCCAGCTTACCCGCATGGCTGCCTTTCCCACTTGCCTGTGGCTTCCTCAGCGATTGTGAGATGCAATTTGCATGAACGACGATGCAAACGGATAGCACAAAACATAATATCATTACTGTTAAATTCGAGCCAATAGAGCCGACAAAGCAGTACAAACGAGCCAAATGCTAAAAACGGAAAGAAACCAAGACACGGCAGTGTTGTTTCTTGAGTTTATTCTCCATCCCAAATGGTGACAATTCATCAAACCGCTCTGTGAATGTTGACATGAGGCTAATGGGGACCAAAGAGGCGGAACAGACGATACGGATAGATTACAAACGAGGCACGACGAACGGGATCAAGGACATTTTACGAAATCGACTCCCAGACCTGAATTGTGGCCAGGCAATCGCATTGGCGGCGGTGAATCTTCAAACTACGAGTACGAATATCGTAAGATCATGCATGCATGTATGCGCGTTGAACTTCTTTCGCACCGCGCGTAGCCAACCGTGCTGATCGCGGGTTGGGGTGTTTGCTTTTTTCTTCGCCGTCTTTGATCCACGTCACGCCGCGCAGCCAAGCGGGACCCGGCGTTCGGCGCCTTCCTCGACGAGCGCAACCCTCGCCGCCAGCACTCGTCCACGCTGGAGTCGTACCTCATTAAGCCCATCCAGCGCGTGCTCAAGTACCCCTTGCTGCTGCGCGAGCTCGTCTCGCTCACGGACGCCGACAGCGAGGAGAACTACCACCTCACGGGTACTCGAGCGCGATCGCCCGCGTCGTGCGCCTTGGCGATTATCGCGACGTCACTTTTTTTTTTGTTGCGCGTCGTGTTTGGTGGGCGGCGGGGGGGGGGGGGGGGGCGGTGATTTCAGAGGCTCGCGGGTTGATCCCGTCGGCCGCCCTGGTTAATACTGCGGCGGGTGTATTAACCGTGATAAGTAATATTTAAAAATACTTTTTTTTAAACAGGCTTTAATGAAATGTACCGTGCGAGTAATGGCAGAACTCCACGACTCCAGGAAGTGGCCCCGAGGCTTGCCATAACGTAAGGGACCATGGGGATTTCCAGCCAACGTGAGTTGAGCGTGGACAATTAGACCCAAGGCGAAACATAACATATAAAAAAGATGGTTAAAAAAATGTATTGTTATTTTATTATGATAGAATATAGTATTGTCATCAGTATGACATAAGTATACCAAGTTTGCAGTCGATACCACATTGGGAAGTGGGTTAAAATTGAGTTACAAAATTTGAGGATACGACAACAGATAGAGTAATTTAAATGAAAGCGTGTAAAAATAGGTGCCGTCTGCTTTTCCAGATTGAAAACTCATTTCTTTGTAGCTGCTTTTTGGTGTTTAGTTTGTTGTCCTTCCCCCCGCACCTCCGATTAGCACGGTTGGCTACGTATGGTGCGAGAGAAGTTCCACATTCGTAAACATAAATACAGAGTGGACATTAAAGATCCTGAGATGTTATTAAAAAAAAAGTAGGCTATGTTTGCCGGCATCGTGGTTCACATTTTCAAAGGGAAAAAGGTAGTGGCAAATTGCCTAATTGGGTGAAACCACACAGCAATGATCCCCCCCCCCACTGTGATAGCATTTGCTATAGGATTGGCACAATTACCACATGTCCAAATGATTAGTTTTGATTCCAGTAAAAATAAAAACTTCTGCAAAGCTTGTGAACTTCAGTTCACTCAACATGAGCCTGCCACAAGCCTTTTAATCTGTTAAGCAATAAATAATGGAACACAGCAATGATGATGTACTAGCATTCCATCAAATATTACAAAAAACACTATGTTAAAAGCACTCATTTAATGGGTAAAAGGTGATATTGAGACATTGTATTATTTTGTTTGTTATTTTACAGGCACATGGTCAAGAAATAGAATGTAATAAAATTTAAACATTCATTACGACTTCATGGTTGTTTTGGTAAAGTCACGTCGAAGGGAAATAATAAAATAATAAATAGATAAAACAAAAATTCTCACGACGTTTCGACTGCAACACAAGCAATCATCATCAGGTGTGAAAAACACAGCAATAATTTTTTTTGCTGTGTTTTTCACAATAAAATAAT